>SWBJ01000409.1:0-42443 GCA_024195555.1 Aureobasidium sp. EXF-12298
CCACTAAATTACTGCTGCAGAACTAGACTAATTCGGAAGGTGGATAGAGCGAGTAGGTGGATAGCAAAAGGTGGATAATGGGTGGGCAAGGTGTCTATTGACTTTGAGTGCCGTGGCTGACTTTTTGCCTACTTGGGCTTCCCCACAATACAAAAGCGTACAGCATACGGTTTCTCTTCATGCTCAAAGACAGGGCGGAGTCTAGCCATCAGCCCCTAGGATTCTCCATTGATAGGTTGACAGCTCAACACCTGGTTATCTAGGTGGGCAGTGCGCGCAGTCTTGCGTACGCTTGCTGCGCACTACAACTCTCGCGCAAGCAGCTAAGAATCTTAGTCTTTGACACGTCTGAATTTACACCTTCGCCAAGGCTTCGCACGACTCGATACGTGCGATAGATCCAGTCGGAGAAGATTGCTCAGATCGTCAATCTACGTGTCAGGATCTGACAAAGCGAAGGATTTTGTTGGCAAAAATCAAAGCCCAAGATCATCATCGACTACCCTTCAAGATCGTCAGGACTTTGCTTATCGAGCCTCCCGATTTTTAACCAGATCAAACAGCTCTTGGACGCAGCATGGCCACCAACTTCGATCTCTATGTCCTTGTAGAACACATATGCTTACCACGTTGACAGTCAAGCTACGTTAAAACGTTAGCGGTTATACCGGTCATGCAAGCAGATCACGGTGTGCCCTTTTGGCAACTTGATTATCCGATAATGGCATGAACTGCTGCCAGGACGACGACGAAGATCATGAGAGTTACCTGAGACGAAGACTCACCAGTCTCCGCTTGGTTCATACTCCTAGCATATTCGTACTGGAATCTTAGACTCCTTACCCGAGGGCTTACTAGCGTTTTACAGCATTGTCTCTGATCGATGCAAAGCTGCTCGTTCAATAGCTGACATTTCTGGTTGTTTGGCCACATACCGATCGTTACGTCCCTACGGGAACCCTTGCTCATGGGCCAAGTTGGCAATCGACGTTACCAGTCACCGTTGTTTACGATAATGGCCGTTTCATCAGAACCGCACTCCATCCGTACTTGTACACTCAAGTTCCGGACCGTCTAAATCCGGGTTCCTTGCGTCGAAAAGACTTCCGTTGACGGCGCAAAACGTGCAGCCTGTACTGTTCTAGGGACTCTTCAGGGCTCGGAACTTATGGAGTCCGTCAGTGTATGCTCTAAGCAGCACTATAGATGTGACCGGTGGTCTTGGCATCATCCTCTTTGAGCAGAGTCCTGCGAAGTGTTTCACATCAATTCTGGCAGACGTTTATTACACCATAGGGCTTGGCGATATTGTATCCAGCTTCCACGATCATTGCCATCACCACGATCTCCTTCACGCACACGATCTTGCGAACAATCACGATCTTTTCTCGTTATGATAGATATCTGAAAAAGATCTCCTATGGCATTTTAGATCAACAATCACTAGCCGGACGCACAGACATTGCTATACACATCGGGTCACTATATGGCGCTCGCCTCGATCTGGTATATCGAGACCATAAGACGCGACGAACGATCTATACGTGCGTGTATTGATTGCTCATAGATAATCTCTTTCGCAGCGTCTGCAATCCAGATTGCCATCGCTGTGATGTGGTAGCAACGATATAGGGGTGTGAGACACAACCAGGTCTGGATCTATACCTACTCGCGATCCGGAACGTTGGAAGTCAATCTTGTGTTCGGTGTCGCCGGACAACATCGGATATGCAATCTATCCCTATCGAAAGCCTTGGACACGACAGATGCTGACACGAACCACGAATCTAAGACCTTGCATCTTGGTAATCCGACCTTGACCAAGTTTCTCGCATGTCCTACCGGACCGAACCTCACTTAAGCAATCCGTATTTTGGAAGGCAACAATGCTCGAGATCCTCAACGCACCGAGCGGCGACCATTCTTCTATGGTGCCTTACAAACCATATCGATGAGTATAGCTCTGAGGTGCTGAGTTGAACACAGTCTATCAACAACCTCCATGACCTAGACGTCAGCATTGAGGAACATCCTCCAGATCCCAAATTAGCCACCGTCGATATTCTTCGCGCCCAAGAGTGTGTATCTCTGCTCCAGAACATACGCAGCCAACATTATTTCGACCGTTACATGTCAACGGTCGGCAGAATATATCTGTATCCAGCTCGAGTACTCTCAATCCTGAGAATGACAAATCGGTACTGCCTCCGAGTCTCGTTTTCAACATTGATTGGTGGTTTTGATGCTTCCGACTTGACCCCTGACAATACACTAGAGGTAAGTCGAGATTCAACATATATCTCCTCATCGATTTCGACAGCACTGAGACATTGCTTACTCTGTGGCAAGCACAACCGTGAGTAACCTCGAACCACTTCAGGGCTCAATCTGCGATCCGGCTCCATGTCTACTCAACCATGCGGTTTCTCTTTCGGTCGGATTCTGGATCGTGGCATAACAATCCGACCCTCGATTCTTCTATGGTCGCCACCTCCAACAGGAGGCAGTGGTACTCATCATGTCGAATTCACCGCTAATGGCAACATGACCCCAAACAACTTACCTACACCATTATCTTCGTCGACTACATGGAAGTATTCCTAATTAAAACTATACCGAGTACCTCTTCAGCTGAGAACAGTAAGTCTGACGATTACGCATAACACAACTTCTTTTGTGATATAGTAGCGACCGGAGATGGTTGTCCGTTCATATACTCGACTCCGCTATTGTCCACTTCCTGAGATGTCGACGGTATCATTACTTCAACCAAGAGTCAAAGGCACACGCAAACATCGATCAAGCGTGGTTCGAGTCAACACAGCTCTGGCAAGAACGATAACCTCGAAGGTAGGAACCACTCATTATCCACCAACGCATGCACACAAACATCACAAACCGCTTGTCACAACACTACAGATAGAATCTCAAGTTTGCTATCGAACAGGCATCTACCTCCGTCTTCTCTTTGTTCCGTTCCCTGTCATAGATATAGATCCAGGGAACAGAGCGACATTTAGCAAGAGTCACTGTTTCATCAGATGTCTTCGAACTTGTCCTGGCTCTTCAATATCTGGGCATCATACATCTCACTTTACTCTTCTATATTACCATGTAGGATTAACTTTAACATGTGGAGCAAACTAGATTCCCATGATGGGAATGTATATCTGCAGATCTCAGATACCACATGCTCAATTGCTAGATACTCTAATTCCTCGCCACATATGGCTCGGTGATGTGCCTGACTATCGCCTTTCCCTCGGCTTTGATAGCGCAATATATTCGGCTGACTCGACTTGTCCCGCGTGATCTGCTGGTCAGGATCTACGGATTCAAGCAAAAGTCAAGTCGGACGATCTCTTTATCTGACTTCGCAATGGTGATGCGCTCTTTCCCTTCGATACATCGATGGCAAGATGAGTGCCGAAATTCGGACGGTATTCGGAGATGGTGTTGATGGGCATAGGACCCTGGCCTGAGATATCCTGGAGGTCATGTGGAAGGAGGTATTGTTATATTCACTTGATCGCATGGATCTGGGCAGAGTGGGCGTGGAGGGCCATTGTTATTGCTTTTGGAGGCCTCAGATGTCGTTGATGGGGAAAAGTTATGGCTTTTGAGAAATAATGTTCAAAAAAGTGCAAGCATATCGGTATCCAGTGAAACCTATATCACGTCAAAAGGTTGGTCAAGCAGCGTTTAAATGTCTAGTCTCTACGCACCATCTGATACGTATCAAGAGACCTCACACAAGAAGGTATGCTGTACGTTTAACAGATCAGAAAAAGCGGTGATACTATACATCCACCATGCAGAACCCTCAAGATTTCGTAATCCAAACGCATTATATCTGGACAAGACATCGAATGTAATCGTAGCATACATAAGGAATAAGTTCATCACCTACTAGACTCATAGCAAAATCAACTCGAGACACCTGATCCGAGGTATACTATGGTGTATCTGGGTCAAAGATGAGGAGGACGTTGGCAAGATAAGCCACAAGACAACTAGCAAACAAGCCAGCACAAGAATCTAAAAGAAAGACAAGCAAAGATAGAGAATTGAGCACAGAGGCGCGTCCAAAAAAGCATCGTCGGGGCCAATGTATAACGCAGCTCTTCAACTGAACCCGGACGTGAATGTTGAATCCAGAGGTCATGGATTGATGGATACTCTGTCTGAAGGCCATGGATGGAAGTACAAAGCTGGAGTCGAGTGGAAGTCCCATTTGTGGTCACTAAGCATGTCTGTGATGTCGGTGGTTGGCCTTTACATGCGAACATAGGATAGAGTCATCTGCCTTCGGGCTCTTTTCCTTGTTAGAGACAAAGTCGAATTTGCGGGTGATGATAAATCTTCTATCTCACCACGAGCTCGGACGAAGCTTCATGGCCACGATTGGTAGGAAGCCAGTGATTGACAGGTCGAAGTCCGATCGGTGTCTCCTTTGGAGAATGGAAGACATATCCGAGGAAAGGGGAGAAGCTACTGAACAGATGCTCCGTCCAACCAAGCGGTTCAAACGTAGGTGTGGACTTTCCTGACTCACATGCTTACACAATCCTAATCCTCGAAGCTCTATTTCGCATCAACCAGGGCAAGGAGTGAAGTGAAATCCAAAGGCACATCTCAACGAAGCAGAAACGATCATTTCAGGTATCGAATTTCCTTATTTGTAGAAGCAAAAACGCCCATTCCCTATTTCATCAAAGCAGAAAACTGCAAAGTTTTTGTGTATTTGTACAAGAAGCTCTTTCTCTTCATTTCCCTTTTCGTTTTGTCCCCTCTGGGCAATAGTCCTACAATCGCATCATATCCATGGTTGGGCCGACTGTGGAGAGGCGTTTAAAGACTAGATTGAGGCGTGGTGTAAGCTTCCGGTCATCCAAAGAAAAGAGAACAGGCAAGGGCCGAAGCCAAGATGATACGGCGCAAGAGGCGGATGAAAGTCGTGCGGATCGAGGGCGAAAGATGACTTACGGAGGAAGCAACATCTCGCTCCAGCTGCTGTGCAAGAAAGCGACACCGGCCTATGAATGTCTGTCAGGTTTTCTTTCTTTTCTTTGCTTCATAAAGCTCCCCTCGTTGTGAAGGGGCGTGCTCGTTACGAGGGACTACTTACGACGAAAAAGGTGACGGCAGTGACGACGGAGCGGTTGTCAGGAGAGGCAAGGCTGGTGTACATTTGGCTGATAGCGCCGGGCTGGTTTGAACGCTTGGGTGCCATTATGTATGTGATGTGTGGGAGTTGTGTGGAGAAGAGGTCGTGGAAAATGTCGTTGTCTCGTCGTGGTTGCGCGCGCGGAATTGTTGGAAGCCCTTCGTCACTGCATGTCATGCACGGACCATATGATCCTCGAAGAACGACTGGGAGATCTTCGAAACATTTTGACAATCACATTTATACAGACAGACGAGTGTGAAAGGAGTAATGCAGTTTCGATCGTTCAGTCATACTAGTACATAGTGCCACTCCTTTCCCAAATCTGGAATCCTGTCGACGAAACCCAAAACAATCGCTCGCTCCTCCGCGATGCACACCAAGGATGCCACTGAAAAACGCCTCGTAACTTATATCCATGTCATACAATCAATTCCACATACTCAAGCGTTGGCAGGACGCTGATCCGCTGATGTCACATCAGCCTCTGAAGCGTCCGCTGCAGCAGTCGTGCTCGTCTCCTCAGGGACAGCAGCAACGTCCTGAACCTGGGCGTCGGACTGTCCTCTTCTTCTTGTTCGGACGCCAAAGCGCTCTCGCAATCTACGGCGCTGAGGACCTTCTTCTCCCTGGTCCTGCGCTTGCGCCGCGGTGCCATCTGGGTTATGTCTGAGTTCGCGTAGCTCACGAGCAGCAGCCATTCGTTGTCCCTGATCGAGATGTCCGCGGTCAAGTCCAAGACCAATAAGTAAGCTGCGACGCATGCTGACGCGGTAGGGCTGGCCATTGTAATTGTTGATCGGAGGAGGCAGACCACCATTCTCGCCAGCTTCAGTAGCTGGCACCTCTGGCTCGGTATAACCCTCAGGTCTTAGATCAACACGGCAGAGAGGGCAAGTTGAGGACACGTTCAGCAACCAAGGATCGATGCATGCCGGGTGGAACTTGTGGTCGCAAGGGAGTACGCGGAGGTCCTGTCCGGTCTCGAAGTCATCGGTACAAATTGAACATCCCAGTGCCTCTGCAGATTCAGTCGCAGCCATTCCTGCGATAGCATCGGGATGGGCGTGTCCTGCTGCTGCACCAATTCCTGAGCGAACCGAAGTCATCGACTGTCTTGGTTCGGCCTGATCGCGCGTTTCTGTTTCTTGTGTTCCATCGTTCTCGACTGAGCGACGAACCACAGGCGTGTCAGTGTCGGCCAACTCGATATCTGTAACCTTTGGGTCTGGCTTAGGTTGCTCGCCAAATTTGACAACAGGGATGGTATCCAACATAGCACGTGCGATACCTCGGGCTCTAGTCTGTCGAGGTCTTCCAGTAACGTTTCTTGGCCCATAACGCTCGGGATGACGATGTGCTCGAATTGCTCCTGTGATGATAATGATGAGGAACAAGGCCGTGATGATACCAGTCACACTGTACAGAATGATCATAGCCACAGCAGTTGTGGGAGAAGATCCATAGGTCTGAGATTGACCTTGAGAGTTGGCGCCATTGTTTGAGTTAGACGTCGAAGTGTGTTGAATCACTGCCTGTAGATTATACGCGGTGTTTAGGTGGGAGAGCAAGGCCTGGGATTCGGTCTGGTTCGACATGGAATATACTCTCGGGTACGCCGATCCCGTGTCAGTGATATTGCATTGCTCGGCTGTCAAACTGTAGAGGATGATAGCTGAAGCATTGACACCGAGTGCTGTGCGGTAGACATCGTTCAAGGAAAGAAAGCCAGAATAATCTCCAGAGTCGCACGATATTAGAGCAATATCTTGGTCGGTGAGGTTTTCACGATTTGACGTCGTCACATGGTAGAGCGGATCCCGGATGCCGAACTGCGCGCGTCAGCGTCGTTATCGACAATAAGCTGTTCTTAAGAAATCACTTACGTTCAAGTTGGCGTCTGCACTGTCGGTCAAAGGTTGGACAGCACCGACAGTCTGCCCACCGACGATGAGTTCTACATCGGTGCTGGTTTGTGAGATATTCGTTGGTTGAATCAGTAGTCCGGCTGCTCCGCTCGCCAGCAGGGTTGCTGGTAATAGCGCTCTGCTAAGCATGGCTATTGGCGTAGTGTGATGAGCTTAGTGTCGGATAGCCAAGGAAAAGAGATTACAGGACAATGGAAGACGATGACAGGCTCATGCTCTTGCAAAAGGGTATGGCTGCAATGTCTAACGAAAGTTGGCAGGGACAAAGGGGACAATTATGGGTGACCGGCGGAGAGTTTGTGGAGGGAAACGGGCGAGAAGATATCCGCGGCCGATGAGAGTAGCGCCACACTTGTTGTTAAGCTTGACTTTGACGATCCTGCATGCCCAGCGCGTGCGCCCAGTGTGCCCGGTACAGTCGCCGAGTATGACAAGACTCGATGACGCGACTGACAATTCTTTGTGAGATCGAGTGTGCGACCCTCGCCACATCCCGCGGTCATCGACCATGAATCAATGACTTGCGTCTCAGGATTGAACGAATTGAAGCCTTAGAGCGGCCTATCGCGGTTGAAGCCGGCGATTGGCACGTTCGGCCAATTATCGCCGTGTGATGCGGGGAATCGATAGGTAGGTACATACGGCAGGAACGAGATACGAACGCTTCAGCTCTTTGCAAATATGCCTTGCGCATCGTATCTTTGCCTTATTTGCCGCCGGCCGGATAGAGTCTCACATTCTCAGCCGCCCTACTTCGCCATCTTCAACGACTGTCTTGCGTCGATGGCTATGCCGGCCTGGGTAGTGTGTGGGCGCTGAT
The DNA here is from genome assembly GCA_024195555.1 of Aureobasidium sp. EXF-12298. Taxonomy (NCBI): domain Eukaryota; kingdom Fungi; phylum Ascomycota; class Dothideomycetes; order Dothideales; family Saccotheciaceae; genus Aureobasidium; species Aureobasidium sp. EXF-12298. Next base: position 7,916 of record SWBJ01000409.1, read on the forward strand.
AAGGGTACCACATTAGTAAGACGTCGATTGATCTTCAGATCTGAAATCAAAGTCCTCCGGTGCTTTCTATCCCAATCCTTGCGAACCATTTGACATGCGACCATCTGATTCCATCATATGCATGCGCGTCCCCACATACTTTACGAAGACCTTGACAAGAAACCATTCCGGGGTCTCCGCACGAGGAAATACTCGGCATTATTGGCGCTCCTCTGCCCTTTTCTTGTGTGTCTGCCCTGCCACCACTGCCAAGCTGACGCGTCCATGGCATCGAAACAAGACCTTCGCTGAGAAATACGAAGAACAAAGTAGACGAAAACGTGGAACGTTTCCATCAGATCGTGACAAAGACCAGAGACATGTAGATCCTCCGAGAGCACGTGGGGAGTGCAGTCTTTCTGGACTTGTCGTTATCTGACTGTTTTTCGAAGCCTTTCTCAAGGTGCTCCTTCCAGTCTTGCTTCCGACAAACGGACCCGGATCTGCATCAAGTCTGTGATATCAGGAGCTTTTCATTCTAAGTTTTCAATTCTTTGTATTCTCACATGTCGCTGGTAAGCGTGGTGTGACTTCCGCCAGAGTACCACGAAAGAACGACTCTTCCATGATGACTAGAATTGAGGAATCTGCCGCCTCACAGAGCCAATCCAGACGCTTCAGATTCGAAGAGTTGAGATGTTTGCACCACAAAAGATTGCCATACTCCTACCAAAGGAGTTCTCACCGATGCCAGTACGGAGTAATGGCTAAATGAAGGGTGGGGCAAAGCATTCTGCCCCGCCATCTCTTACATCATCCTACAGAGTATATGAAGACCAATAACTTTGCGGCTCGCTCACCAATTTTCCTCTTTGTGTTTCCAAGAACTCTTGCAGAAGAATATTACAAACATGTCCAAATTCACACTACGCTGGGGCATCCTCGCAACTGGAGGCATCGCTGAGGTGTGTTTCGGAAGCTCACATCAGCCATTGACAGCACTAATACAATTTACAGAGCTTCTCAAGAGATTTGACCGTCAACCCCGAGACTCGCAACGTCAAGAATATCAAGCATGAGATTGTTGCCGCCGCCAGCTCAAGCAGCGCCAGCCGTGCCAGCGACTTCTTGAAGAAGGTCGGCGCACCTTCTTCGGCAAAGGGATACGGATCATATGAAGAGCTGGTCGCCGACAAGGATGTTGATATCATCTATGTCGCTACTCCCCACTCGCACCACTACCAGAATGCTATGCTTGCGCTGGAAGCTGGCAAGAACGTTCTCTGCGAGAAGGCTTTCACCGTCAACGCTGCCCAGGCAAAAAAGCTGGTAGAAAAGGCAAAGGAGAAGAACTTGTTCTTGATGGAGGCTGTGTGGACGAGATACTTCCCTCTGTCCATCTACGTCCGCGATGTCATTACTTCTGGCAAGGTATATACATCGATTTTACTGCATTGGGTACAGACACTGACACACACAGATTGGCACAGTCCAGCGCACCTTCGCCGATCTCTCCATTGGTGCTCAACCCGAAGAGGCATTTGACAATTCTCACCGCATGGTCAACCCCGACTTGGCCGGAGGTGCCCTCCTCGACCTGGGTATCTACGCCTTGACCTGGGTATTCCAGACCCTCTACCACACCCAACCCGAGTCCGCACGCCAGGCACCCACCGTCGTTTCCTCCCTCAAAAAGTACCCCACCGGCGCCGACGAGATGACCACCATGCTGCTCACCTTCCCTCGCTCTTCAGAGCTCGGCGGTGACGCCCACGGTATCGCCACTACCGCCTTCCGCACAACTCCCGACCCAGACGGCAAAGGCAGCGCCGGCCCAGCCATTCGCGTCCAAGGCGACAAGGGCGAAGTCCAAATCTTCCACCCTGCCTACCGTCCTACCAAGACCAAGCTCGTTCTCTCCGACGGTACCGTAGAGGACAAGGAATTCGTTCAGCCCGGCCCCGGCAACGGATCTGGCTGGTACAATGGCTTCGGCGACGACAAGAACCCCGAGGGAGAGGGCCACGGTATGTTCTGGGAAGCTGATGAGTGTGCGTTTGCGCTCAAGGAAGGCAGAAAGGAGGGCAAGTATGAGGGCTTGAAGGAGAGTGTTGTTATCATGGAGGTCATGGATGAGGTGCGCAAGCAGAACGGCATGACTTATCCTGACAAGATTGAGACGACCGAATACCCTACCAAGCTTTAAGGATTCACGTAGATAATGAGCGTTGTATGAAGCCCTCTTCGAGCATGTGTTTCTTTTCCGTTCTCAGCTATATGCTTGCCATTGACTAAAAAATCTGCCTCGCCAATGTGAAACGCACAAGAGCATTGAATCATAGACCTGCGAGAAAGAAAAGCCATAATCTTCGTCTCCTGAATCCCCATCTCTTATCATCACTCATCTTCGTGATCCTTGACGTATCCGACCTTTCTATCCTCTCCTTGTCTCCCCATCGCTACCCTCTCAAGTGCTGTCTTCACCCTTTCTCTGTCTAAGACTCTCCTCAATCGTCTTGATCATCTCATTGCCCACGCGAGTAGCCTCAGGGAAGCGAGGAGCAAAGTACGCCTGAATCTTTTCGAACTTGCTGCGGTAGCCATCCATGTTGCCAAAGGAGACGCGTTCAGACCAGTCCTGTTTGAGAAGAGAGATTAGCTAAGAAACAGCAGACATAGAAGATGCGAAAGGCCTTACTCTAGCAGCAAATGTAAACTCCAAGTCGTCGCGACGGAAAGTGTTATCGTTGATTGCAGTCTCGATGACTTCGTCCAAGAGTTCCGGGTTGCGGAAGAGGTATTCGGTGATTCCCAGCCAGAGACGGAAGAGCTGTTTTTTCTCCATCAGAAATGCCAGTATAAGGGAAAGAAGAATGTAGCAAGACTTACCGGTGTAGAGCAAATCATATGATCATAAGGCACAATTCCCAACTTCCACCAACAATCCACCATAGCCAACAAACTCAAATGGTTATTCTTGACCCTCTCGCCAGCAGCAGGTTTCTCTCCCAGTGAAAACTGATCTAGCAAATCATCTTGCAGCAGCAGTTCATGTCCTTTGCTGCCATCGGCATTGCCAAAGACTGCTTTTCTGGCGCTCTCGATGCGGTCTCGCAACTCTTGCTTGTGTCCTCCTAGCATCAGTTTGAAGAGATCCGTCACGGATTCAGCATACTGCTTAATCTGGCGTCTGGCAGCTGGATTCAAGATGGCCAGACCGGCGTAAACGTGCCATTTGTTTGCGTAAATGCGTAGGGTGATGTTGATCTTGACGTTCTCGATACCACCCACATAGCGAGGCATTTCCCAGGGGAACTGGTTGTTGGCCGCCCATGCGGTGCCCATGGACAAAAACGCGGCATGTGTGACGGCTTGTGTGTCTGCGGTGATGCGATCATGGGCTTCAGCTGTGAGTTTGACGTGCTTGCTTTCGAAGCAAGACAGGATCTTGGAGACGAGGTTGTAGCTGGCGTCTGAGGCGCGGTGTTGGATGAGTACCAGAGGTTGGCCTTTGGGGTTTACACCCGGTCCGTGGAGAGAGTGACAAGATACGATTTCGACGTCGGAGGGAAGGTGTTTTTCGAATGCTGCCATCTCGGGGGCTTTGCAGGAGGTTTGGCCGCCGACGATGGCGCCCATCTTGGTTGCTGTGAGGCATACATGTCAGTTGCAAGACAAGGGCAAGCAGAGGGAGTGTTTGGGTAGAGGGCAACAAACATGGACCATAAGCGGCGACGACGGCATCGATATTCTTTGCTTCAACAGAGTAGATGATATAGTCACTGCTACGCGAGACGTGGTGACCGTTCTTGAAAACCGTTACTTTCTCCTGCTGAAAGCCTCAGCAAGATGTTGTGTATTACAAAGGCTATATAAGGTATAGGCAGGAAGGTAGTTCGTACACTGTCCTTGAATTCTGCAACCAACGAATCATATTTGTCTGGAAGGTCACAGGCGTGTACTCTAGGAGAGTAACATGTCAGTCTGTGTCTGACAGGGTGTTCACGTATTACGGGATAAAACTATTCATCCAAAGTCAGCGGCTGTTCAAGAGATAATCTCAAGCTTGTGTGAAGAACAGTGGATGTGTGAAGCGTTTCAGACAAAAAATATAAGGTAGCTGAGATTTTACATCATCGACGACTGCCAGATCCTGCCACCGGAACGGTGACAGGGTGTCCAACAGCCATACTCGAGCCAAATGCACTCAAGTCATCATTTAACGCGGGGAGAGGTGGGTGTGAAGGAGGGAGGAGGGAGAGGAGAACGTACCATAGTCAGAAGTCACACAAGAAGCGTGATGCAGAGCGCAAAAGCATACCTCCATCCGGCCTCGCTGAGCCGGCGAGCGTACATCTTTCCCATGTCGCCCATGCCGATCAAGCCCACCACTGCTTCACCCATGTTTGCGATTCTTCGAATTGTGTCAACTGTGAGATGCTGTCCAGCTCTTGGATTTGAAGCGGTTCTGATGCGCGCACAGAAGATGCAATTGAAGGTCGCAAATGTCGAGAAGGTGTGAAGTGATGAGAAGAAAGCAGAAGCTGCAGCGTCGCAAGAAAATAAATAGAAAGGCAGCTGCGACTCCGCAAGCTTTGACCGGCAATTGCCGTGACCTCTCTCGCAGAGCGAAAGAAATTTCTTGGCAGACCCACGGCCCCAAATTCTCAGTTCGCGCGTCTGGGTTCACCTTTCTCTTCCTTTTCGTAGTGCACATTTCGTCCATCCACCGACTAACATCAGCAAAAATGGCCCCCAAAGCAAAGCCCGCTCGCGCCGTCCAGGAGAACGTCCAGCTCGGTCCTCAGACCCGTGAGGGTGAGCTCGTCTTCGGTGTTGCTCGCATCTTCGCTTCCTTCAACGACACCTTCGTCCACGTTACCGATCTTTCGTAGGTGCTTCCCCTTAGATGCATCTGTTCTCAATGCGCCTGCTCGATGGACTTTGCGTTTCTCTTCTCGGACCATTGCGACTTCTCTTCAGCGGTTCGAAGCTGCTCGATATATGCACGAGCACAGGACCACGGACGGAAAGAAGAAAGAGTCATTGGAACAAGAAGAGAAACACACAAGACGCCAGACCGAGCAGTGCAAGTGGGAACAGACGCAACAAACAATCAGACATGAGAGAGATCAAAGAGGCTAATACTGGGTGATTTCCAGCGGCCGTGAGACCATCTCCCGTGTTACTGGTGGCATGAAGGTCAAGGCCGACCGTGACGAGTCTTCCCCTTACGCCGCCATGTTGGCTGCCCAGGACGTCGCCGCCCGCTGCAAGGAGCTCGGCATCACTGCCCTCCACATCAAGATCCGCGCCACTGGTGGTATGTTTCCCCTTCTCTCACCATCAATCTTTGATCAAACACCTAACATATCACCATAGGTAACGGTACCAAGACCCCCGGCCCCGGTGCCCAGTCTGCTCTCCGTGCCCTGGCCCGTGCCGGCATGAAGATCGGCCGCATCGAGGACGTCACCCCCACCCCCTCGGACTCTACCCGCAGAAAGGGTGGTCGCCGTGGTCGTCGTCTGTAGATTGTTGGCGCCTTTTGTGTCAGCTCATCTGCTCTCGATGTTGCAAAGACAATGGTTCATGGCGAAATGTGGCACTGTCGCGCAGAACGGCTATATCGCCTGGTCTGCAATATATTACGCGCAACCCTTGTCTTCTGAAATATGGAGATATTAAAACAAACCAAAAAGTTTTTACGACCCTCAAACCAATGTCCATCTTGTCTGTGTGCCCGTGAAGTGTTTATTGTTCTGTACTGTGCTTCAACACTGATCGTCAACATGAATCACTGTGCGTCAGGTCCTCAACAATCGATATCGAAAACTGTCATTGAGTAGTGTTATACACGGTGCAGCCATCCAAAGCAATCACCCTCCCATTCCGTAAACCCAAGAACGCCCTTGCCATGCAATATTCTCCGGAGAACCAAACCCAACGCCCAGGCTAAAAGACACAGATGGCTGAAGTCATGCATACACATGATCAAGCAGCAGGCTCTCCCAAGGCACGCGCTAGGACGACATAGCTGAAGATGAGGCCCACAGCAAGATACATCCTGTTTCTCCTCAACCAACTCTGACCAGCATCGCGCGCAACATGGCCACCCTCAACCACAGCACCCAACCCAGCATGACTGCCCACAGGACGTTTCCTCAGCGCATTCGTCTCGGGCGAGCAAGCACTCGCAACCACAGGAGGCGGCACCGTCTTTCCAGTCTGAGGATCGACTTTGTGCTCTTCCATCCACTTCCAGTTTTGCTCGTCCAGTTCCGGCCACTCTTCCTTGAACTTTACACCAGCGTCGCCTGCTCTGATGGCGCCGAAACCACGAGTGTTGCTGCTGGGTTGCTGGCCCAGACTGGGGATTGTGCGGTTGGAGGAGCCACCGCCTGTGCTGTTCCACCAGCGCGAGCGTTGAGCGAATACTATGCGCTCGGCTTCAGAGGCAGACAGCGAGCCCGTGGTCATTTCCTCGCTGGTCATGAAACTCTGCAGGCCGAGGAGGATGGTGCTGACCTCCCAGGCTGGGTTGAAACTCTTGGGGTGGAAGTCTGAAATGCTGAGGCAGAGGCGAGTGGAAGGTTGGAAGCGGCCGCTAGGGGTGTGCATGCGGATAGCGGGGGGCGCGAAAGGGTAGTCAGGCGGGAACATGAGAGTGCCCCAGTACTGGCCGCCGGCGTAAGGAGTATCCTTGGGGCCTTCGAGTATGTAGTGCCATTCCAGAATGTTGGACTCGCTGGGGTGGGCGGTGATGTATGGTGGAGGGTTTTCGGTAATGTTCTTGTACTCCTTTGTTAATCTTTTGTTGGCGGCACGGGTAGCCATGATTGTGATTTGTGGGATGTAAGTTGTAGTTTGCAAGTGGTGAAGTTGTGGTTGGTTGGCTGTGTCGGGCGAAGATTAGGAAAGTGGCTTGGAAGGTGTGCAATAGGAGAGAGTGTCGGAGTGTCAAAGAAGTACGTAGACTAGATAAGATGACTGTCTCAACTGAGTCCCAAAGACAGCGTACGTCAGGTCTGGATGCCGAATTCCGCCTCCGGAACGTCGGCTTTATGGTATCCAGCACACAATTTGAGCATGTTCTCGAGGGTCAAGACTATATCGTTGACGCTGTCTGTAAATTAGTGAACATGGCACAAGATAAGGCAGTGTTTACGATGTCCATTTTCGAATCAGATCGACTTGTATACATTGTGGTTGCAGATGGACGATGCAGAGAGCACGTGCTTGGCGAACGCTATATACGATTCTCGAGCCGTCTTGTAGCAATTCCTCAGCGGGTTTGCGGTTGGTAGTAGCTATCTTTGCGACAACGACCGTGTGATCTTTGTCGTGGCTCCAATGGCGAACAATTCCTCGGGAAGCGACGTGAGTCTGTCGGATCTAATACATGCATGTGCAATCGACTGACAGGGCAATGCGCAGCTCTTCGCTCTATTGCAGGACGAGGCCGACCCTAAGAGACAGCAAGAGATAGACGAGCGTCTCGCAAGGCAATATGCCAAAGCACAGAAGCGTCAAACAGAGCTGATCGGCCTCAACTCGACCAAGCCTGTCACAATCTCATCCATCCAAGTCCTCCAGGCCGAGCACACACGTAGAGGCTTCCTTGAGCGCATCTTCAACCCCGTCCTCTCCCACAACCAAGAAGGTCCCTACACTCTTCAGGAAGCCCTGCGCGAGGTTGGCGGCGCTGTCGACAAGCTCAACCGCTTCGGTATCTTCAAGGCTCCCATCTCGACTTACATCGACCAACCCGACCAGACGGATGCTTCATCTACTCCTACCGACCTTTCCGTCTTCATCCACGCTCCCGAACGCTCTCGTTACACCATCAAGACCGGTACTGAGGCCGGCTCATCCGAGGGTTCCGCCTTCCTCGATGTCGTCCTCCGCAACATCTTCGGTGGTGCCGAGTCCTTGAACGCTCACGCCTCGCTCGGTACGCGTACTCGTTCCGCCTACTCGGCCTACTTCGACACTCCCGTCCTCAGCAGTCCCGACATCCGTTTCGAGATTGGTGGTCTCGCTAGTTCAACCCTCAAGAGCTGGGCAAGCCATGAAGAGCTCATCAAGGGTGGCAGCACAAAACTGAAGTGGTTGGGTCCATGGGGCAGCAAGAACGAGCTGGGTTACTCTGGTATCTGGAGACAAGTCACTGGTCTTTCTGAGAACGCTTCGCCTACTGTTCGCGCCGACGCTGGTGACAGCTTCAAGTCCAGCATCACACACACTTTCATCAAAGACACCCGCGATGCTCCCATGCTCCCCACGAGCGGTTTCCTTTTCAAGGCTATCGGTGAGCTTGCCGGTGCCGGTCCTCTTGCAGGAGACGTCGCATTCGCAAAGTACTCGGCAGAGTCTCAAATGGCTCTTCCTGTTCCCGTACCTGGTGTCGCTGGTGACAGCGGCATTTCCTTCACTGCTGGCCTTCGTGGTGGCCTTCTCTACCCTCTGACCAAGGCTGGCTCGGACGGACCCGCTGCATCTCGCATCAACGACCGTTTCCAACTTGGTGGCCCTACTGACGTTCGAGGTTTCCGTCTGGCAGGACTCGGTCCCAGAGACGGACAAGATGCAGTTGGTGGCGACATCTACGCTGCTGGTGGTGCTAGCCTACTCTTCCCTGTGCCGGGCATGGGCAAGGACACTCCTCTACGATTCCAGACATTCATCAACGGTGGACGTCTGTTGGCACTGCAAGACGTTGCCAGCGGTGAGAAGGGCGGCAAGAACGTACAACAAAGCGTAAAGAACACTTTCCAAGAACTCTCCAATGGCCTCCCTAGCTGCGCGGCTGGAGTTGGTCTTGTCTACGCACATCCCGTCGCTCGCTTCGAGTTGAACTTCTCGCTGCCATTGATCCTCCGCAAGGGCGAGGAAGGCAGAAAGGGCGTCCAATTCGGCGTTGGCATTGACTTCCTGTAGAACAACTAGTTCTCGCCTTCCTTCTTCTTTGCCTAATAATGAGGTTGTACAGATAGAAAAAATCAAGACATCATTCTTTGTTTCCCTACGATGATATCTCACACCGCTCATACCTATGTCTGATCCAGGTGATTCTGCCTTGAGCTATATTCTAGGCATGTCAGACAAACACTCTCTTGCTCATTTTTACTTGATCTTGGGCAAGCGTTCTCAACCACCTGTTTTCAGGGGTCACGATCACGAGCTGATCACTTCCCGTTCCTAGGATAGCCTACGGCCCAGCGTCGCGAGAGGTGCAGATCTTCCACCCGCACTTTTTGTATCCTCTCTTGCTGACAGCTGAGACAAGAGAACATTTTGCAGACAAACTGTCATGAGCGTAACCATATCACATTCCAGAAGCAGCTAATGAGCACTATCGTGTGGTATGTATACGAGGAAAGCTGTGTCATTGGTACAACCATCCGGCATCTATTTTGAGAATCGATAGCGGTGCGCAATGCGGGATGATGCAGCACAGCACAGATATTGCACACCAAGGGCATGCGTTTTTTCCCTGCTGGACGTTTCAAAGCACACTGACCAAGAGTGTTTGCGAGTGCATTCGTCATGTTGATCATGGGTGGGGGAAGGTATGCTGGGTGTAGGTATAACAGTGGTCGTTTGTGCCGACCTTCCTTCTCTCTTTACTTTCTCCTAAACACACCTTTCCATCACAATCAAATCATCGACAATAAAACATATTCAGCAGTAATCTCAGACTCGACATATCAAACATGCGCTTCTCCATTCTTGCCTTTGCTGCCTCATTGGCTACCTTAGCAATTGCATCTCCTCTCAGCAATCGCGCACCCACCATCAATACCACCACGCCCTTCTACCTCCTTACAACCACCTCAGCAACCTACCGCCAAAACTCTTCTCTACTACCTAATGTCTCCTTGACTACTCTCTTCGACCCCTACTACCAACCTAACTATCTGCTCCGCCTTATTGCACCCGGCTATGGCAGTGTACCTCAATTCACTCTCTCCAACGGCGTTCTACACACACCCGGCAAGGGACCTCACGGTATCGGCGACTACATCTTCAACAGCAGTGACGTGCACACTGGCTCTGAGTTGGAGTTCAGAACCCAGTATGAGGGCACTGGAGATTTGAGTCTCGAGAAGGGATATCTGTTGGCTGTCAATGGAAGTACTCACGGATGGACCATCTGTGTGGAGGAACTGGGCCAGGAAGTCGTAAGTTTCGCTTGATGGTGCGGTGTTCGAGGACAAGGACTGACTTGAAGCAGATTGAGTGGAAGAGTACCGACAAGGGCTGCACACGTACTTACATCCAGGCTGCTTTGACTGTGCCTTACTGAGCTCTTGTTTGAACGAGATCACGATGAACCGGATACATGGAGTCCGCTAGGACAGCACTGTGGAACTAGGGCAGTCTGAGGGAGCATTCGTGTGAGGACAGGGAAGCCAGGCAGTCATGAACCTTGCCTGGCAGAGGATTTAGCAATGTAACAACACCAGCAAGCATGCATTAGTACTCTAGTAACCTAATTGTCATCCACATCTCTCGTGTCTTCGTGTCCTTTCCTGATTATTGTCGACTCTATAACAATGGAAGGTCACCAAGACTCTGGCAAATCATCATCTGAAATACGAAACTCGATATAGCAACCGCAATACTAGGGCTATGACTTTTCAAGGCTGATGTATTATGCCAATTATGAAAGAAAGGGCATTGACAGGGTCTAGAGGTAAAAAACATCATGTGTGGTGGAGCTAGCTCGTCGATAGTCAATCGAGAGCCTGTCGAGAGGATGACCCTGTTAGCTTCATCTAGCGTGGTTGCCAACGAGGTACTCGAGAATTGAGAACGATCAATGCTCACAGATGTCATCCGAAGCCTTCCAATCGCAAAAGCTGCCAACGAACTTGTCTCGCCGCGTTTCGCACGACAAACCTTCATCAATAATTTATCAAACAGCACGAAAATCGACTCTCAGGACTCATTAAATATCACATCTCTACGCACCAGGATCATTTTGAAAAGGCACATTATCTCCGATATATCTTCTGTGTGACTTCAGGACTTGAGTCTCAATCGGAACTACAAACATGCGCCAACGAGACTCGCGCTCAATGTCACCTCGACGTGAAAGATCAAACACATCAGAATCACAGAATACAAGGACAGACTCACGGCGAGACCGCGAAGACTCCACTCACGAGGAGGTAGATGATGAAGATCTCTGTCCCGTGTGTCATTTATTGCTTTACAATCCTGTAACGACAAGATGCAATCATACGCTTTGTTCGTCATGTATGGCACACTGGGCAGACGTATCCATGACTTCTCAAATGACGATACTTGCTCCTTCTTCTTCGCCATCAATGTTCTCGGGTGCGGACACAGAGGCTAGGTGTCCCATGTGCCGCACACCGACTTCTGCAACACCAAACTCAACGATATCCACCCAGCTACAAGAGAAATACCCTACCACCTACAAAACACGCGCAACTGAGGAAACTACAGAGGACGACCCAAATGCTGGCACGATAGAGACATTGACACTCTGTATTGGCAATACGCACAAACTCATCTCTCCAGCGCCAGAATCGCAAAACATGCATCTCTGGAACTTTTTCGTCAGACCCTCTCGAACAGACATCATCGCTGCAGTGGAAATCCAATTACATCCTACTTTCCGACCTCCACACGTGCGATTAACACAAGCACCCTATGAAGTCCAACGCAAAGGATGGGGTTACTTTGTTATAACTACCCATGTGGTGTTGAAGCAAGGCTGGAGTTGGGTTTCGGAGGATGCGGAGGAAGTGCCATTTAGGGGTGATGGTGTAAAGGCTAAATTGCCTCTGGACTGGACGCTGGATTTTACTGGATTTGAGGGGAAGGGGAGTATGGGGAGGTGTCGGTTGAAGGTTAGGAAAGAGGGGGATGGGGAGAGGAAGCAGAGAGAGGAAGATGATAGGGCTGAGGATGGGAGGTGGGAGGTGCAGATGGTTAATGATGACGAGGACGAGGACGAGGAAGATGATGAAGATAATGAGGACGATGAGGAGGCTTGATCTCCTTGGACATTGAACATCGTCGAAAGTCTCACAATGCTATGGAATCAGCAGTCTTGGATTTGAACTATCTCGGATGGTATGCGAACTTCTGAACTCGGCCTTCTCTCATCCCGATCACCCCTTGGATCAACATGCATTGTCCCCTCCTTCTCATCAAGCTCATGAACATTTCTCACAACTTGGAAGTTCTTCTACCAAGCTCAGCCCGGAGTCTTGAGATCTCTCTGTTAGCCTCGTTGAGGTCCTGTCGAAGCACTCTGCCTTCTTCTTGAGCATCCTTGAATTGGTAGTCCAGTACACGAATTTTCCGATCGCGATGCCTGGCCTCATATTCAGAGTCTCTGATCTGTTGCTTGGCTTTGTGGAGTTCCATTTGCACACAACGGCACTCTTCACAGTAGTAGTATGCCGGGCGAGGCTGAGATGTTGCGGACTCCGAAGTACTGATCTGGCCGGATTGCTGAGCTTCAAGCTCATTGATTCGATTCGAAAGCTCCTTTCTGATGTCGAGAGTGTAGGTTTCTGCTAGATCTCGCTCGTGCCAGATAGCTGCATTCTCGTGTTGTCTGGCCTTTTCCTCCTGGTTTCTGAGCTCCATCTCCAGGTCGTTGATTCGTGCCATCTTGATACGACATTCGGGACAACCATCGTCCTGAGGAGGCTGTTGTTTCTCTGATTCGTCGAGCTGGCGTTGGGGTTTCTGTTCTTCTTTTCCGATGTCCGGTTGCGACTTGGCCATGGAGACCGCGTCTTCTACTTTCTTCTGAAGCCAGTCAGCTCTGCCATTCTGACACTTGGGCCTCAAATTTGTACTTCGATCTGGTTGCTAGTGGCATTATCGTGATGGTATCCTGGAGAGTCAGTCACAAGCTCATGAAGTCGCGCTTGGAGTTTTGCAAATTCAGCGAACGTTTGCTCAAAAGCCATTTCTTCAGAGTCAGACTGCTCCTTTTATGAGTTAGCGGCTAGCGATAGAAGGACTGTGTCTGGGAGATGTATCACTCACTTCCTGGTCTGTAGTTTGCTGGATCATATCAAGCTGTTCTTCGCTCCAGGGACATGCCAACGATGGCTCCGATGTATCTGCGTCATGCTCCGAACTTGAGGGATCTACGTCTGGCTTTGATGTAGCTTCTGCATAGTGTCAGAAAATAAACAGACAACAGAAACATCGAGTAACTTACCTCTGAGCGGTAACACGGCTGGCATTGGCTTCTCGATCTGTTTAGCTTCTTCTTCCATGATGGAAGAAGTGTAGTTGATGGGAAAGGAAGGAGCAGATGCTGGGGAGATGGCTGACTATATATTTGGAAGCAAACATCGAGAGCGTGTTGGCTTCTTTGCAAGACAAGACAACAAAGCGGCCTTGAGATATGTTTGTCAAAAGCCAACAGGTTGGAGGCAGACAAGGAGTGAAAGCTCTTCTTCCTTTGTTGATGTACAGCGAAAGAAGGGAGTCGTGGTCTCTCCAAACTTCTACATCTGATGGTTTCAACTCTTTTAAAATGACCTTTGACAGAAGCTGTCTCTTCTATGCCTTGGAATCCAAAGGCGGCTTGTGTGGTGTACGGCATTCCCCTCACACTTGAAGCAGGAGCTGTCGACACTGATGTCCCTTCCAGAACAAGACGCGATTCCCCAAACAATACTTCAGAGTGCAGGAGCGGCCAGCCTATCGCGAAACGCAATGACAAAGATCACTGCTGTCTTGTACTTTTCGTCCAAATCAACCCGAATTCAACTTGGACATCGATAACGGCGCCTCCATTTATACTCACATTCGTATTGAGATCCGTTTTTGCACCCATCTTCTCTCAACCAGTCGGTTCTCTATTCGACCAACCGCTTCGCTATTTGTCAACCGCTGCTTCTGCCTCTCGTCATCTGCTTCTTCCTTTCTCGACATATTCCGTTGGACTCGACACCTCTGCCGGCAGATAACCGAGCATGATGTCGTACCATGATAGGAAAAAATGCTCTGTCTGTCCACGTAGACAAGAGACTACAATCTGCGTGGATTGTGAATGCTCTTACTACTGCAGCAAACAATGTCTAAAGATTGACGAACCAAATCACACTACCCTCTGCAGGTCGTTCGCAAGATATGAGACCAGACCCTGTCAGACCGTACGTCGAGCAATTTACTTCCCGGTCGATTCACCCAGACCCAAATTTGTCTGGCTGCAGATGGATGAGCGATATGACTACCGACAACCCGACCTTGATGAAATGCGAAAGAATTTCCTGGGAGATCCAAAAGCTTCAAGTGATTATGTGTGGCCAGTTGAAGTTGAGAAGGATTTTGTCCACATGACAAAGATCAATCCGAGTATCATACTTGGATGGGGCTCGAAGACAAGCTCTGTGGATCAACCACTCAACAGAGCTATCTCAACAATGATTGACAATGAGTCGCACGACGTGAGAGGGCCAGTCATTGCCTATGGCCAAATAAGAAAAGCAAATGGCCTTCGTGACAGGCCTCCTACTGTCACAGATCTTGATACAATCGACCTGAATCTGGTCGTCAACTACTTTCTGGGACGCCATCGAGACCTCGATGCGCAGATCAAAGCTGTGCGTATTTACAGCAATGGTGAACAGAGCAGATCCGGTTGTCGCTACGACCGCGGTACCTTGCGCTGCGCCAGAGTTATCTTGTGCAACGATGATACATGTTTCATGTCGCAGATCTCGCTGCTTTTTGGCATGCCCCTCGTGCTCGACTCTGCCTTATTGTTCGGAGAGAAACACATGTATGATCCCGTGGTGAGCGACCGTATGGCCGAATACCGCTCTCTGTTGCCGCCAGACATGGGCAACAGAATAGCAACACTCCTCATGATCGATATTGGTTATCACGAAGAATCGAAATTAAGGGAGTTCGGCACAGTTCCTCAAAAGTACGTTACATCTTTCTCTCCTCATACTCCTCCTCTAAATCCCGTATATCGCTAATATGAGTCGATCCAGATACCGCAATCAGAATCTTGGACACATTACCGTGGCCCGCAAGGATATGAAGCCCTTGGCGACTGAATACTTGGAAGCTTTCTGTAACTGGATTGCGGAAGATCTACTCCATAGGTTCACTGATATCAATGGAGAGATCAGGTATGCTTTGACGTATGAGAATGACGACGAGAACCGGGCTTCAAAGATAGCCAAGCTTAAACAGAAGATGTGGGATCGCTGTTCGAGAAAAGAGTTCTATTTCTGGTGCAAGAGTAAAGGTCTACATCTGGACCACTACTGACAAGTCGAGGGGCCCAAAAGATCCAAGGTGAACGATGAAATTCAGAGCGATGAGAGATGGCAGAAAGCAGTGTTGCAATAGTGAAGACCGGTCGTTACGCGAAACAAGATCAGAGGATGAAGCACCAGACTGAGAGATCATGACCAGTCAACAATCGTTATATAATAAGACAGACAACAAGATCTTCTATCTCTGTGCACCAGTCTCGAGCAGTCTAATGAACTTGTACCGATCTGTATCTCGAATTATTCCAAACGAATCAATTTTCTATATCTACTTCTGGACATGTGTGCACCTCTTGGAGATCTATTCACCCCTTTTACTGTTGCGATGTATAATATCTCTACCGTGAGTCACATGAAGAGAAAGAGAAGCGACACATCTATTCAGTAATACTTGAGAGACTATGGATGAGAAGCTACTCTTCATCCTCTCGTGCTCTGCTCACGGTTTATCTCGTCTCGGAGACCCGACAAAGTAGACTTCACGTCTGTCAGACTAATATTCCACAGATACGATACAAAATCTTCGATGAGCAGCAGTCTTAAGTGGTCATGTGAACAAGGCTAAGGTTTTCTATGGTATTGACGTCGACGTGAAATCTGGCAAAGCTGGTTGATGATGAGGAAAGAAGTCTGATATCAACTGATTCGCCCGTATGCCAGCTATGCCTCGCGGAGACACTATTCGAGCGAGTGAAATCCTTCCGCTTGCGAGAGCTTTGTCGATACATTCTCGTGCACGATCATACTTTCCAAACCTCTCAGCACGAGAATGCTGTTCAGTTATCACACCGTCACATCTACTTCATCCTTCCCAGGTCCATCAACTCAAGACCAAGCATACGTCCACTAAGTCTCATCTCCGATCTCCAAGCATGTTCCTCCTTACTGATAGGATGATGGAAATTCTCAGGCAAACGAGTACCATTAGCAACTTCTTGAGCCTGCTTGATCTCCGCCCACTTTTGCTTGTACTGTCCGACTCTGTCATACGACCTCTTGAATTCTGGGGTACCCACGTCTTGCTCGGTAATGCGCAGATCAGGCTCTCTTGTGATCCTCATCTGGTACATCATCCATAGTGTAAAGTCGGTTGGCAATGGACCGGGGGGAAACATCTTGAGGTCTTCGTGGAGTCTCTCGTGATAGGCAGGCTCGTGCTCGGAGATGTAGGGGCCGAAGTTGAAGTAGTCCTCGATGATGTTGAGGTGAGTGGTATCCAGGTCGACGTGACGGATAGTAATGTCTCTGTCCTCGAGAGCATTGCCGTAAACCATGATCGGTCCTGCGTATCTCTGGAACAAGTGGCCGTCGGTGAGATTGTGCAAACTCTTGTTTGGCAAGGAACCATCGGTAGTGAAAGAATCACGTACTTGAAGTGTGATGCGAAGGGGAAGTTGCTTGCCAGTCTTGGGATCCTGACAGAAGCTGGGGAATTCGTAGTAAGGCTTGTCCAGACCGAAGAAGTTGTTGATTAGGGGGCGTTCAGTTGTGCCTTTTCTGATGGGCATCCAGCGGAACTCAGGCTTAGTACTGTGGACAGGGAGGGTGATGACGCGCATCCACAAGAAACCTGGAGAGTCGCGAAAGTCCTTGAAAGTGCGGCAGAGCATTTTGTGGACTTTCCAATCAGTCTTCTGACATTCAACGCCGCAGTAGTGGATGTTCTCGCAGCCGGCGCAGAGTTTGCCAGGCTTGGAACAGACAGCACACTAATTCAGAGTGGATGCCATGGTGTTGCGAGTCGTCGGCTTGCCAGGGCGATGGCTTGACAAAAGGGCTGTAGAGATGTCACATCAGATCTTTGTGCTAGGGTAACGAGGACGAAAGGTTGATGATGTACGTACGTAGAGGTGTCTGAGAAGATCACAGCGAGTTGGTGAGAGAAGCAGCTCACTTGATCTTGTGTCACACTTGAGGGAGACGACCCGAAGATTGGAATACGCAGAGTTGCGTAGGAGTGAGTGTCGAAGGAGGTCGATACTCGTTGGTCTCGTGTTGTGGTTGAAGTAAAAACAGACGACTAGAAGATAAGTCGACGTGATGGTGAAGTGCTTTCTGGCACCCGTCACTAGTACCGACGACGAGGTCGTCTTAGCTGCTTTCACAATAGTGGAAGAAACGGGGAAATAAGGATGCTCAAAGTACAGGTGCACAAGTAGAACAAGTAGATTCTGTAACGCACAAGGTTCGAGTAGACATAAAGCTCAGTGCAGCAGGGGGATAGCAAGAAGCAAAGTAACGCCGTGATTATCGTTATGCCAACAGGGACAGGTCGTAAAAGCAATTACATGTCCTCGCGGAAGATGCTACGGCGCTCCGAGGGAGAGTCGGCAGACTGAGCACCGAGACTCTGCTGATTCTTGTGATGCGGAGCCTTTTGTCCAGAGGCGCCTCCAGTGGTGTCGACGGTCGGGCGAGAGCCGTTGTTCTTCAAGCTGCTGCGTTCAGCCGTGTCGTCGCCGAATGGGTTGGTACCGTGCATCTCCTCATCGTATCGTGAATCGAGCTCACGTTGACGACTGGCAGCACGCCCTCTTGTTTCTTCGATTCCTCCGACACCAATGCTTCCTCCTCCGTATCCATGTCCGCCGTAGGGTCCGTTGTTCATGTCCGGTGAGCCCAAGTCGTGCTCTTCGTAGTAGCCGTCGCGGTTGACACCGTAGTCTGCCTCGTTGCCGACACGCGTATCCCAGGCTTCATCAGGATCCAGAGGGCCAAAACCACGGTGACCACCTCTTCCGTAACCACCGCTGGGCTCGTATGCGCCTCCAGACGATCTACCTCCACCGACACTGCTCTTCAATGCGCCGACTTTGTCCTTGATCCAGCCACCAATACCCCCGGCTGCTGCTGAGGGAGCCTGATATGAGTTTTGCTGTCTTCGGCCGCGTGTGAAGGGGTTGAGCGAGGGAGCAGGAAGACCCAATCGTCGGGCGCGGTACTGTGTGAATCTATTGGAAGTCCATGAGCAAGGACATCATCAAGAGAGGTTATCCTCAGGCTAATTCAATGCAACTGCAATGGTTGGACAGCCAAGGAGAGAAGAGTCGACTTACACTATCCATGCGCATCCGCCTATGACGATGAAGACAAAAGCGACGAGAAAGAAGATGCCCCAGCCAGAGAGGCCGCGGTCGGGGTCGCTTGCCATATTGTGTTGTGTTTTCAGATCATGCAGAGTATGGTGGGATTGAAAGTGACTGCCGTCTAGCTTGTTCTCGTCGTTGAAGGCATTAACTTGTCAGCTCAATGGGCTTACAGGAAGGCACGACCGTGAGGCAGCTGCGACCTCCACTGCTGCTCGGCCCTATGACGGTCAGCCGAACCCAGATCTAGCCTTTCTTGGCGACCTTTGTGCTGAGTTGTGTGCTCTTGTGCACGGTGATAACGGCCTTATCCTCCTTCCCAATCTGACACCATTCATATAACTAAGCGCGTGCCTGATCATGCGTTTGATCCTTCGCTTATACATCTAAACTCGACAATCGCCCTCAACCATCTTACAACAGCCACCGTATCTCTTCAGACTGGTATTTGCGACTCTCGTCCGGCTACAACCTCATTGCTTGACTCGTAGAGCCTCCTTCATACTGCAATCTGAGGTGGAAGGCCTGGAAATCAGAGTCATGGCATCTGCTC
Organism: Aureobasidium sp. EXF-12298; assembly: GCA_024195555.1. Lineage (NCBI taxonomy): Eukaryota > Fungi > Ascomycota > Dothideomycetes > Dothideales > Saccotheciaceae > Aureobasidium > Aureobasidium sp. EXF-12298. The sequence continues at coordinate 26,830 of SWBJ01000409.1, forward strand.
GTCATGTCGTCGTTTCGACAGGCTCGGGAACAGGTCAAGCACAGTCGTTCTACGAGACCCATCTGACCGACACTTTCAAATCTCTGGGCTTCAAGCAGGGAGAGCATTTCTTCGTCCATTTCACAAAATCAGAAGATACAGTCACTGAACTCACAAAGGATGTTTTCTTGCCTGCTGCAAATACTGGAGCTGTGATTTCGATCATATTGCTGAGCGGTGACGGTGGCGTCGTGGATATCATCAACGCCATCCTCACTTCATCACGAGGTCCTGACTTCGCTTGCCCTGAGATCACTCTACTACCATTGGGCACTGGAAATGCGCTGGCAAACTCATTGGGCATCACTGCAGACGATAGTATGGGTCTGTCGACGCTGATGCAAGGAACATCACGTCCCTTACCAGTCCTGCGTACCACTTTCTCTCAAGGTTCAAGACTGCTCGTACACGAGGGAAGCCAAGAAGCCGAGCTCTTCAACCACAATGGCAAACCGACGATATGGGGCGCCGTGGTTTGCAGTTGGGGGATGCATGCTTCGCTTGTTGCCGACAGCGATACAACCGAATATCGCAAACATGGTGTTGAGCGCTTCCAGATGGCAGCAAAAGCAGCTCTATACCCTGAAGATGGCTCACCGCCACACATATACCGCGGTCGTGTTTCCGTTCTTCATGGCTCTGATTGGCGTGAGCTTGAAGAGCAAGAACATGCATACGTTCTCGCAACCTTTGTCTCCAACCTCGAGAAAAACTTCACTATTTCACCTGCATCGAAACCACTGGATGGAAAGCTGAGGCTGATACACTTTGGCCCCATGTCTGGTGACGAGGTTATGGCTGTAATGACAGAGGCATACAAGCAAGGCAAACATGTCGAGGACCACAGAGTTCGCTACGAAGAGATCGATGGCTTGAGGATAGCTTTCGACGACTCAGAAGAAGATGGTCGCTGGCGTAGAATTTGTGTTGATGGCAAAATCATTCGCGTAGAGAAGGGAGGTTGGGTCGAACTTGTGAAAGAGAATGCCCATGTTCTTGATATTGTTTGCAGCTCCGAACATATTTGAGCGCACGAGGACTCATGACAATAGAATAATGAAATGATTCATGATCACGAGAACTTGTCTAGCCATTTACAAGTATACTTGACGGCCGTGAATTGCAAACTCTCCTCAGTCTTTTGGTGATATCCTCCAACGACATTTATGAGCCTACTCGCAAGTTGTTCACACCTCACTTCTTCTGAATAATCTGTTACCGATATCTCTTGGGTACCAAATCTTCTAATAATACGAAGCCCCTGTGCCTATAATTTGAATATAAGTATACTCAAACAGGACATTAAGCACTTGAGCTATGCGTTTCCATATGTATAGCGCCTCTTCTTACTAGTTCTAACAACCTTACTGTCCGTCATCGGGCTAGTAGTGTCTCCACGTACAACTCAAAACTTTGCTGGAAGTCATCTTCACTTTGGACAGACACCAAAAAAAAACCCAAAAAGACGTAGCTAAGCTCGGTTTCGATCCGAGCTCCTCCGGGTTATGAGATGAATATGAGGTCTCATTTACGCATCTAGTGCTATGTCTGGAAGTTGTGGATTGCGTGACTGGACATGACGGACTCATAAAAGCCAAACCTGATGCATGTTCAAAGCTTAGTTTGAAGCAAACCTGATGCATTTCTATAGAGCGAACCTGTTGCATTTTTCTAAAGTGTACCTATTGCATTTTTTTTCTCAAAGCGAACACCATACACTTCCTAGGAGAAGACTTGGATGCATTTTCTGGCAATAGACCTGTTGCATTTTCTGAGCACACCTGTTGCATTTTCTACAAGCAGACCTGTCGTCTTTATACGACAGACTCCAAACCTGACTACCATTTTAGTCTCCTTTCCCGCCCTTTCTCTCTGATTCGGTTTGGCTGTTGCTGCACTGAAGCAAAGTGCAAGAATGCAACCTGATCACAGGTTGGTTGACATTGAATGTCAACCATCCTGATGTTAGTCCTGAATCATCGATAGAAGTGAATGAAAGAGACAGGTCTGTACTGATCTTCATTAGTGAGGTGTAAATTGCCGAAAGGTCCGATTGTAACGCAACCGGTTCAACTAATGTCAAATACAGACATGTATCTCCGGCTGACTTGCTATTACAGCGACGAAAAGAAACAATCAGGTCCGTAAACCTCTCTCTCATCCTTGTCTCTACATCTTGTAGTATCAGTCAACTCGCTGCAATTCAGTCGTAAAGTGAATCGCGAAGTTCATTGGAGAACAATATAGATGTTTGTGCTTCACCAGCCTGGGCTTCTCTTTTGCCTTCCTCTGGTCCCGGAAGTGTACGTGATCTGTTACAGTCGAAGGGGTACGCATTGTTCCATCTTCCGTCTCCTCACAGGACACAGGACCATCATTGTTGGTGAAAAATATGTCTTTCCTATTGATGAGTAGTGAAAAGCCGCATTCAAGATAAGAGGAAGGTGCTCCCAAAGGGGTCGACTTCGAGATGACACGCCTGTCACAAAGCAGAAGAAACATTGACTGAGATAACAGAGCCGTAGAGAGAACAGATAATGGTATGTAGAATATTCGTGATGCAAGAATCGTAAACTTCGTGAAGCGCTAGTTTTTTCGCGCTCAAGACACTCAATCTCATGGGTAACTTTCAACCGCGAAAACCCATCAACCTCTACTATGAGGTTTGCCGACATCATCAGGCGAGAAGTATGCAGACCCCGTTTGTTCCTCTTCCACATCATGTCGACTGCGTCTCCGAGTTGGTTGTTGCAACACACTCTGCCATGTATTTTCCTCGTGCTTTTTCGGAACTGCCTCAGTGGCCTCGAGCTCAACAGGCGGACTCAACTGCGTATTATCCAACTCAAAGTACTGATTTTGTGGCGAGATTGGCAGCCGGGAAGCATAAGAGGTATCGCGTTGATGGTTCTGATAAGCGCCAAAGTAATCGGAATGAGTAGCGTTGTGGAGAGGTGAATGGATAGGTGTGACCATAGGACTGCTGTTGTTTTGGTGGCGTGACTGCTCGATCCAAGAGGCGCGATTGTTTTCGTCTGGTGAGGGAATGTTTGCGAGTTGTGGAGTGCCATTTGTGAAGATGGAGTCACGGGTGAACCAGGAGGTACCGAAGCTGGGTGGATTGCCAACGCTGGGAGGGTAGGGACTACCAACACTTGGTGGTCGACTGATGTTCGGACTGACGTTGTAGGTTTGGGTAGTGACATGCTGATCTGTTGGCATTTTGTTAGTATTTCCGGAAAGTGTTGTGCCATTTACGTGGTCAAACTTACCCGAAGTGCTTGGTCTTGTCGAAGTAGCCTGTGGAGGTCGATCATCAACCTCGATGCCTTCTGGGTCTTCCAGGGAGTAGACAGTCCTTCGAGGTTCTTCCATATTTTCGGGTTGAATTCCGGTTGGCGTGTCCACTTGCCGTGGGATGTAGGTGTTGTGGAAATGTCCATCATCATTTTTGTATTCTTCCGCCAATTTTTCTTGTTCAAGCTTTTGGTTGCGTGCCTGCCTGCGACGCTTCATACACCAGAGCATACCAATGGCAGCCAGAGAGAGACCAGCCACACCTCCGATAGCACCTCCAGCGATTGCGCCTACGTGGTCTCCGGCAGAGTATGGAGCGTCAGGTATGGTAGTCGCCGCTGCTGTCGAAGAAGCAGCGGCTGGAGAAGCTGTTATGAATGCCGAAGCTGTCGCTTCATCAGCGCTCAGACTCGCGGCAGTGAGATCCTTGGTTGGGCATCCGCTCGAGCAAGGATTGCTCTTGCAACAACCCATGAAAGCCGGGTTTGTTCCAGCGCAAGTATACCAATTGCTGTCGGCTCCGCATGTTTGGTCCGGAAACGTGCCATACTCGGCGATGTCGAAGCTCGCCGGTCTGAGGTTCTTTTGTGGGCAACTCGTCGTCTCGTCGCATGGGTCGACACTGCCACTACAGCATCCGACGAACCTGGAACCAGTTGTGCAAAGATACCAGAAGCCACCACTAGGGCAAGAAGGGTCGAAAGATTGGCGTGACCAGAGATCACGGTCGTAGATCAACGCCATTGAACCCGATGTAGGAAAGGGATATGAAAGAGTGACTGGAAGCGAAAGAAGGAATGAAGAAGAATATTGACGTCCCATCCACTTACCTATATGTTTTACGGCCTCCCACCCAGATGCGCAAAGACTCAATGTGCCTGAGACTTTCCGAATTAATTGCTAGAGGTACGTGCAACCATCAAGGCCCTGGTTCTCGGGAAAGCGAACACCGTGAGAAGACGCAATGTGAGCCTGGCTTTGCCGTGCGGCCCGTACCATGGCCTCTACGGCATGATGGTGTGCATGAATGAGCTGAACGAGCTGAACACCTTGAGATGGCGTTGCGTGAATGGCGTTCTATGTCGGGGCAGGGAGGTCCGGTGTAGGAATTGGCTTGAAGATTTGACAGCCACTGGCTCTACACCAGAGACATGATTATGTCGAGCAAGACATGAAGAGTCGGCTTGACAGGGAAATGTGGATGGCTTCGGGAAAATCGACGACGTGTGTTGCGCGTTTCAGAAGATGCGGACAGACCAGCTGCTTTCTTGCCGATAAATTTCCCTCGATCGAGAGCCAAATTACCTATAAGCTGGCTCGCATGACGAAAACGTTGATGCTCGCTAGGATCTATGGACCGTTAGTTGATTGCACCTATCATGGCTGTTGCTTGAAGAAAAAAGTCGATGGAGTACGCTGTATGAGTTGAGGCCGCATGCTCAAACAGCGGGCAGGCCTTCCATCAGGGCTGTAAAAGCCACCGCGCAACGCTTAAGTCGAGGTTCGCGACAAGTTTGAGGCGATGAACTTCCAGAGAACACATGCATTTGAGCATCTGCATGTCAGTGTGAATGAGCGATCTCTCGACGCTCTAGGTGGATGGAGGAACACGTTGAGCGGTCTGAATACCCGTAGTCTTGCGTGCTGTCTTGAGAAGGGAGCACAGTTCGCAGGAAAAGTGCGGTTTCACCTGCAAACTCGTCTAGTTGTGTGAACACACCGACTTTTGTCTACATTTGTGATTCTTAGGAGGCTCGTTTTCAATCGACTGGGGTATGAAGCAGAAGCAGATAAAGCAGATGATCATGACCAATGTCAACAAAGCCGAGCTGTTGCCCGTCGCTCCTTCTTGAGATTGATCTTGATGAGTGAGCCTTGGCAGATGTCTGCGGGATATTCACTAGCCAAGCAAAATTTTACCCAATACTCAGCTGAGTGGCGCAGCGGAAGGTTCGTAACATTCACATCCTCCACTCACCAAACCACCATACTAACTCAATACAGCGCGCCGGGCTCATAACCCGGAGGACCTCGGATCGAAACCGAGCTTAGCTATTCTTTTTGCATTTTTTTCTTCCCCCACCACCTACGTGGAGGAAGCCTGCACACAGTAGCCAAACGTAGACCCCCTTTTCACATCCCACAACTAATGTCGCAGAAGGTGCAGCGCCACATCTCCGATTCTATGGTTGGAAAAAAGCTCGCGCACGCTTGACATGTGACAGCGCAACTATAAAACTCAGTCTTTTTCCATTTTAGCACCACATCTTCTACCAATATCAATAATGCTAATGACAGATGATCAAGATGGGAGTCACACAGACAGGTCTGGAAGATCAAAATGAACCAGTCATGACTGTAGCTCTTGAGGTAGGAGCAGTCCTGGTGTGCGAGCTCTAGGGAAACTCGAACAGGCAGGAAGGACACGATCGCTCCTGTCTTTCCAAACCTGTTGAAGTCACACTCATCTCTTGCCTGACCAAACTCATTCCGTGCCCAACCAAACTCAACCAGTTTCATCAGCGACCCGATCCTCTTTGTCGTCGATCGTCGAATTCATCAAGCATACTGCCAGACTCACGAAGCTGACCACTGTTCGATCGGTTTTCCATCTCCTAGACAAGTCGGTGATCTCGTGCGTTCAACATGGTCTCGATTTTCAGAGAAGAGTGCTTACTCACAGCTATCAGGTTCATCTTCCCCGGCTCTCTTCCATACAAACTCGGCACTCGATCCGCTATCCGAACGTGTTCACTCAAACAGGTCGCCGAGCGACCAGTCACAGACCTGATCACCTGTTCCCTATCTACCCTCCGTATATTCAACCAGTCCGAAGGCCTATTTCTCAACCTGTATCCAGATACACGTCGTGCACCATCCTTCCAGCAATGGCAGCACAACAGCAGCAGCAGGTCATCTTGGAAGCGGTCAAGGTCTTGGTCGAGAGCGGACACGTAACTACCCGTCACGTTCCTGGCGAAGATTTCAGCTTGCATCTACAGTTTTCAAGATTGGATGTCGAACTGGTCTCTACTCTGAGAAGCCTCTACGACCAGTCCCATGACACAGCTTCTCCCGAGTTGGAAGATCGGCCTCATGGACTCGATGTCAACAACGCTGAGAGTAATGCAGCTGGTCTCATCGACCCATGGAACACTCAGACAGGGAACGAACCATGGTGGCAATACATCGAAAAAGCTGCCTCGGACCCGTCCATGTTGAACAAGCACCCGACCTTTGCCGACACCGACCTGCTTCAAATTTACTATGGCACATCTTCGGCACGAGAGCGCGCAAAAGATCCCTCAGGCGCGTTTACAACTAAAGGAAACTTCAAGGGAAGAGGCAACTACGACTATTTGCGGGAGTTCGTCCAGAAGCATCCGGCCCTGAACAAATCGGCAGATGGCGATTTCAAGGCCAACAAGAGGCACCGTGTGCACTGCACATGGAACATGATCAACGAGATCCCGGTGTACACAGGCTTTGTCAAGGTGTCGACTGAACCAGAGCGAATTGTCGTCGGGTTCACACGTGCGAGCAGTTTCCCGCCCACCTATGGGGGGAACGGGATGTATATCAGAGGGAAAGAAGCAGTGATAGCCTGGGCCAATCTGAGTCAGATACAGAATTGCGTTCTGGTGTCGCTTCCCAGGCAGCAAACGTCAAGCCGGTTGTCTTTTTACATCATGGTCAATGACCAGATCACTCTCAATCCCGAAACGAACCTGTCGGAGCTGCAAGCTATACTGGATGCAGCACAACCCGGCCAACATGTCGATCTTCTCTCGATCGGACTCGATGCTTTGACTACTGACCTACCTTCATTGGACGCCCTGGCCGAGCGGTACGGCTACCTCCACATCAATTTGATCTTTGCTGTGGCAGATTGGTTCCCCAGACCCGACCTATTTCCACGGTCATCCAACGGCGTGCGTTACGGACAACTCCTCTTGAAAGAGCTATCTGCGTACAGAAAAGGTGTTTTGTCCAGCGATATGGCAGAATGTGTGGAGGAGTTCTTCCAAGCGGTCAACCTTAGAAAGGAACATGTCGCATTTGCAACGAACCTCCAGGAGCTCACAAGAGGACGAGCCAATTTCCGCATCAGTCCTGATACCGAGACAGATTCTGGTGTGCCTGCTGCACAAGAAAACAAACAGGAGGGCTGGACTCCACCAGGTCTACCTAGAGCGAACAGAAGAAAGCACAGGAAGCAACCTGATCTCAAAAGACCACGCGTCTCGGAAGTGGAGGATGATGATTACGACGGCGATCATGATCAAGAGAGTGTGTAGCGGTTTGAAGTGAGGTCGCATCAAGAGGAGCGACTGGTTGGTCGATTCACACGAACGTGTGGTCGGCCAGTGGTCTGAAGTTTGAAAGGATGGACGGGTCACATGGAGAGACTTCGCAAAGCTGAGTGGCAACTATTGCCTTCATTTTACATGGCTACTTTTTCTGATCATGTCTTATCGAGACGCAAAGCGCAGGCAGAGTTTAAGACTTGATGGCCTTTCTTCAGTACCGGTCGGCATATATATCTTACCATAGCTTCGGACTGCAATTATAGATACAGAACATGTTAAATCCTACTCGCTCCGAACTCGGTTCTTTTGGGACTCGTTGACTTGAGAGCACTTGAACCTAATTGCAGCAGCCCTATCAAAGAATGTGGCTGTAGGAAATCGATGAGTATACAAACAACAGAGACCAATGGATGCGTGCACGATATCTTCGTATAATCAATAAAACAGGATCCAAAACCAGTATTCTACAAGTCCGAGCATACACAATAGAACTTGTCTGTTCCTCTGAGCTGTGAGCACCACTAACGACCTGTTGGAAACTGATACTACTCGAACCGGTCGCAGTAATTCGGACTTGTCTGTATAGTCAAAATCTCACTGAGTACGGTTAGTACAGAGCTATCTTATTCTTCACTTCTGTCGATGAATCAGGTTCGCTGCCTGCATGGTTGACATTGAATGTCAACCGAGAAGAATCCTGTCTGTATGGTTGACGATGATTGTCAACTGAGGGGTTCCGGTTTGCATGGTTGACGTTCAATGTCAACCTCGGGGTCCTTGTCTGTATTGTTGACATTGATTGTCAACCGAGGGGTTTCGGTCTGCATGGTTGACATTGAACGTCAACCAGATTGACTCGACCCAAGGATTTGTGTCTGTTTGGTTGACAATGATTGTCAACCTGGAGGTCCCTGTCATACATGTATGGTTGACATTCAATGTCAACCAATCGGTGATCGTGCTGTATTCTCTTGCTCATGATAGCCATGCAAATGCACAATAATTTCCATACCAGGAGCATAGCCATAGAGACGCCCTGAATTGGCGACTCTCTGCGGCGACCACTCTCCTTTGTACAGTATTGTGCATTTCTACAGCTCCGATGTGGCAGTCTCTATTACACAGAGAGAACCTTTTCCTCGTCGATATTCTCTCGACGTGTTGAAGCGCCTCCCGTCATTGGCGCCATCTAAATGCACAATTCTTTCACGAAGAAGCGTGGCCACAGAGATATTCTGAAGCAACATTTTTCAATGGCAGTGACTTTCTTTGGGAAAGCGTTGTGCATTTTTACAGATCCAATGCGACAGTTGTTTTTCATCTTGGTACAGAAGCGGCATCTGGTCGTGTCCTACACGGTATGAAACGAAATCATGTCATTACACTCTCCTAATCCTACAACAATTACAGCACTCAATCTCCCTTCTCCACATCCCTAATACTCTCCGCCTTCTCTCTTCTTCTTTGTCTGCCCTTATCACTCCAAGGGAAATGGATAACCGGCACCAAAAAGAAACTGTTGCCTTTATCCGCAATACCAGCCAACATGTTCCACCAAGCGATAAACGCAGCAACGATACCAAAAGCACCTCCTGCAAGGTTCAGGGAATGGTTGGGTGTGGTGACGCCATTGACGGTGGTTGTGAACATGTATCCGGTAGCCAGCATGAGGAAGGTAAGCCATACGGTGAGGAAGAGGGAGGAAAAGGCGACGGTGGATTTCAGGGTGAGAAGCCAGAGGATGAAGGTGAATATGAACCAGCCCTGTTGTGGAAAACGTCAGTAAGTGCTGGAAGGGAAGGAGTAAGGGCAGCTTACGTATAGGTAGAATCCTACTGCAGTGTAGAATGAAGTTGTTGCACCTCCATATGCAGAAGCGATTTCAAATCCGCCTGGGGTGAAAATAATGCCCAAGCCCACCCAGAAGCCTCCATAGGATGTCAAAGCAGTAGCACCAAAGGTATTGCCCACAGCCATCTCCCTAAGTCACCCAAAGTCAGTCGTTGCTCGAAAAACACATTCCAAGACGATAAACCACTCACCACATGCCAGCCAACAACTGAATCAACCCACCATAAGCAAAAGCAGGTCCAACGATAATATTAGGCGTCGCAACACCTTTTGTTCCCAGATTGATCAGACTGAGCAAGAAAGTCGTTAGAGCAAAACCTGCCAATCCCAACGGAGCAGGGTTTGCATATTGCTTGTCTGGAGCCTTGTAAAGACCAGGTTGGAAAGCTCCTCCAAAGGCAGGCAGATACGAGTTATCTGTGGGGATACGGGATAGAGGGCCATAACCAGGTGTCCAGCGTGGGTTTATGGCGTCATTCTCAAGATGTTCCGTCTCGGATTTTTGAATTGCGTCCGGGTCGGAGTTGGACGTGCGAATTGATGAGTCTGTCATGATTGTTTGTGCTCTGCAGACGAAGCAGAATGGCAGAGGAATTGAAAGTCAGAAAATCAAAGAGAGAAGGGAAGCAGAAAGACAGCGAAACAGTACTTATAAACACTCTTCTTATCCACATGCCAAATACATTCAAGACCTACTAGTTCCAAAGTCTCTCATGTCTATCACATCCTCAGCATCAAATCAGCTGCACTCGGATCTAAACACATCCCCTCAAACCCCTCAATTGACGATTTTGGTAACGGCAGCGCACGCGGAAAAGGGCACAAAAGGTGCGGGTTGTCGTCACCAGATCAGAGGCTTGGAGGTTAATATCGAAGATCTTTGCAGTATGTGGCAAGGGGAATGATCCCCAGAGATGACGATGAGACCGGGGTAACGGGACGTGGGGAAAGAGCGCGTTCCGGAGGGCTTCGGATGTGGATCTTGTTTGAGAGAGCCGCGGAGGGATGTCGCTGTCGACTGGATGCTGCTGTAGTCGCAAACAGGAGCAGTCGAATTTCCGCAACCTGAGGAATTGAGATGGGTGGTGATTGTTGACTGTGCAGACTCGACCTGAGGCTCGAGAAAGTCCAGATATTATTCCCGGCTTAGCACAGTTCAGCCGATATTTGCCCGCGTGGTCCATCGAGTCTTTCGTAAACCTGCATTTAGAGCAAGACTGATACTCGATAAGGTGGTGCAGAGTGTCTGTTACAAGTATGGGGCAGTAGATGCTTGTACTAGGGATCCGAAGACAGGAAGAGGTAGTGCTTGTTTGAGTATTACGAGAATAACGAAGCAGTCGAGCATCAGATTTACAATCACATCCATCCATCACCGTTCCCAAGAGAACCTCGTACGTCCTTCCTGTGTTGCATCCTCCCTCGGTGCCTGTTGCGCAGGCTCACTTCCCTCCAACTCATAAACACCTCCTCTGCTTCCATCTTTCAAACTCCGTCCATCCAATTCCGGCGGTTCCCAACCCCCTCTCATCTCAACTCTGTTCTCTACCTTACTTCCCTGCACCTCATGCGGATGCCACCCGTACTTTTCATTTCCGGTGGGCATCTCATTAAGTGCTGCTTCTGAATCACTGGGCAATTCCAGTTTGGCTGCTGCATCAACCTCTACAGGCGGATCGAGGTGAGTGGTTGGTGTAGAATTTTCAGAGTCAGTGTTGTTGAGAAGAGCGAGGGCAGAGCGTTGGCGACGGCGACGACGTACGTAAAAGGCTGTAGCGAAGATGAAGAGGACGAGAGCGGCTCCTGCTACTACACCGACTGCTATGCCGATGATTACGTTGCGAGAGAGTATTGCTGAGGGTCTGGTGACTACGTCGTTGCCGCCTGTTGTTGAGTTCCCTGTTGCGTTGACACCTGGGGGAAGGATAGATACCAGGTTTTGAGCAGGCATGGGGTTTGCAAAAGCAGCTTGTGTGATGGTGAAGTTGTTGCGTTCGTAATCGGCTATTAAATATGCTTCTTGCAGAAATGTGCGGCCGAGTATGTATTGGGTGTCATTTGCTGCTCTGCGAATGGGGAAGTAGCGAGTGCTGTTTGTGTAGTAGGGGTAGCTGGCTTGTAGGTCGAAACTCGCGTATGGCAAGACGATATTTGTACTCGCACCTCCATCTGTGGTTTCTGGAGATATTTTGAAGATGATGGTTGGATTTAGTTGTTGAAGTTTTGTGTGCATGGTGTCGTTTATTAGGTATAGATCTGTTTGGTTGTCGTAGTTCAAGCCGAAGTTGGCTGCAAAGTTATCGCATGCAGCTTTTGGCATCCAGATGTGTGGGACTGTGCTGTCTACCAGTGCAAAGTAGCCTGTAGAGTATAGGGTTGTAACGCCGAGGAGTGTGTTTCGAGCGGTGATCTGAGTGACGCCTACTTGTAGTGGCTTAGAGTCGTCTGAAGCGAACGGGAAGGTGGTACCGTTGCCATCTATACGCGATGCATCGTAGCCACCTAGAGTCAGACTACCGAGCACTTTGCTGTATCCTGGCACTTTGTCAGTCAGCTCCGGATGTATGCAGAACAACACATACGGTACGAAGCGCCTGCAGTGTAGGCATATGATTTGGACGGTATAGTGTTGTTGTTCCTCAGAGATGTCATGAAGGATGGCTGTGGGTCAGACAAGACGGAGAAGTTTGACGGCCTTGGTCCCAAACCAAACACACCATACATGAAACCTTTGTCGGCAATGCCAGCAACAACTTGGTGCGTCTCTTGGATGCCACCCGAGTTCTCGACTTGTAGGCCGACAGTATCAAAGCCATACATTCCGTTCGCATTGATGCCAATATTCGTTTCCAAGTCTGTTGTGTAGATGCCGATGTCGTCCCAGGTGGTTGAAGCGTTGCTCAAGAAGCCAGTACTGATATCGCCTTGAAATGGCATGACACCTCGTAGGGTACCGCAGTTGTTTGGGTCATCCTGAGTGCATCCCTCGGGGACCGGTATTAAAGTTTCTTGCCCGAAGGTCGAAGGAAAGACTCGAAAGTCTTGAGGTGGGGTTCCTATACGGAGCATAAACGAGGACCAACTGTGAAGTGGTCAGTTTCATGTTGAAGATCATAGAACATAGATCTGATACCTTCCATCGTTCCCATCCCAATATTGTGAAGGCGCAAAAGAGATTGGGCTTGGAATAGCAGTGGGTGAGGTTGTGGAAGAGGATGAGGAAGTCATGGTGCTGACCAGTCGCGCGGTCGGATGAACGTGTGCTGTACAGTCATACAGATATAGAAAGAGTCACAGAAAATATGGTCAGGCGGTTAAAGACAGTGATGAGGAACGACGGTATGAGATTTCGTGTATGCGTATAGGGCAGGACGAGAGAACAAGAAAAGAGAGCAAGGGTAAGCAGAGAAAGACAAGCAGCTGGTAAGACGCAAGCGCTCACAGCGGGACATTGTAGGTATTCAGCACCGAGGCTATGTATATTGCTGCAGGAAAAGTGGTCGAAAATAGATGGAGTGGTGTTGAGTGGGACCAATCAGCGGATGAAGGATGATGTGAATAGATTGAAGTTATGCATGTTGAATGCGGCGGTGAAATGGTTCTGAAACACACGAGCGTGGATACAATAGAGCGTGGTAGAATACTTGACCGTGTATGGAGAAGTTTAGCGCGATGTTTAGAAGTCTGCCGAGAGTCAGAGAATGAATACGAGTTTGAAGGAAGGGAGAGGGATGTTGGTAGAAATGTGGATAGAGAAGCATCGGCAAAGGAGCCGAGGTGCGACAACAAGGGCGGCGCGAATCCAAGGCCATGGCTGATGCGGTCGAGACCAACAACAACAATCAACTTGACCTCTGTGGAGCATACATAGCAGTCTTACTTGCTGTCTCAGAGTCTACTCTCTACACTCAAACAATTTGCTTGACACAGCATGGCAGACCCATACCAATGGCGCGAATCGGTCCTCTCAACGCGTAGTCTCTCATATGTCAGCACCTTTGACGCCCTCGAATCCAGCATGCGTCCCTCGACACTCCGCAAAAACACTCTCACCTCGATATCTTCGTCCCTCGCCGATGACCAAGATTTTCACGACGCCCTCACCCAAGTCCCTTCTTCCGACATCCTTCCCCCTTCAGTATCGAGCTCACCACTATTCCGTCTACCACGCGACTTGCGCCTACAAATCTACTCCCTCCTCCTCACATCCGACCAACCGATCCTCTGGCCCACAGAACATGCCTCCCACACTCTCGATCCCCAACTCCTGCGCTGCTGTCGCCCAATCTATGAAGAAGCAGCTCACGTGCTATACCAAACAAACACCCTCACCTTCGCTCACCCCAGCGATGCAAATATGTTTGCTCACGCATTGAGTAATCGTTCCTTTGCATGTTTGATACCCCATATCACCCTGCGCATCCGCAGCAACGATACTCGTCTCTGGACAGGCTGGTTCAACACAAATGCCGCCGAGCGCAGTCTCGTGCGCGACCTACCTGGCCTTCGACGCCTCACGATCCGTTACAGAGGGCCTAGGTGGCAGCCGAGTTTGAATGAAAAGGCAAATGCCGATCTTTGGCTCAAGGACCCAAAACTGCAAGAGATCATTTTGAGTGTGAGGAAGTGCGTCGCTGAGATCAGGTTGTTATTGTGTGTGAGGTTACCTGATGAGGTTGCTGAAGAGATCAAGAGAGGACTGGGGCAGACAGAAGAGGGAGAGGAGAAGATGCCACACGTTATGTTCAGGAGGTGGGTTTGGCTGAATGGTTGTCACATTCGTGTCGAACCCCTTGGGAGGGATGACGACGTATGAGAGATACACGATACACGATACGGTTGAACCACCACAGGGGACATACTGCTTATTTGTCGTGAAGGACAAGCGCATTTGAGGTGTGCAAAGCAGCTGGTCTCGTGCAGACCGATCTATTCTGCACTCTGTTCACTAGAATCTGATCACATGGTGAGTTCAGAAGTGCATAGCAAAGGGGACGATCCGAGAACGATGCTGTTCGATGCGACCATTTGGAAACGAGTCGTCAAAGCATGACTTGATATCGACTTGCATTACAATTCACGAAAAGCACGATCAACGACGAGATGATTTGAAGAATAAGAAAATTGTTGCATTTCACGCTCTTTAAGCCCGTAAAACTCCCAGGATGATGAATTGTTTGACACCGCAGAACGCCATTCTTGTCCCAAAAGCCATAAGAGAAGAAGAGAAGCCGTCTCTCCTCTGACACCCATTGTGTAATCAATCGTACACATATGACACAGAGACACAAACCCAACCCTAAAATCAGACCGATTTAGTCTGTTTGAGGAGATGCGTTTATGCTGCGCGCTGGTAGATACCAGCGACCATGGCGTGATCTCTCTCGAAGGGCTCAAGGGTAAGCTGCTCCTTGGGCTTGATGCGCTCCTCTCTCATCTTTTGCACCTCGCGGGCGAAGACGGCCTCGGGGGCAGCGGTCGAGTCGATACAGTTGGCCTTGATGGAGACAAGGACACCACCACCGACCTTCAGGAACAAGTGGGCGTTGAGACCGACGATACGGGCCTGATCGGGCTGGGCAACATCGGCGAAGATGACATCGACCATACCGACGAGCATACGGTACTTGAGAGGGTGACGGGCGTCCTCGACGATGGGGATGACGTTGGTGCGGTGAGTAGCCATGTTGATCAGATCACGGCCGGAACGGTGAGAGAACTCGACGGCGTAGACGGTACCAGTGGGTCCGACGATATCAGCGACGTGAGAAACCGAAGTACCAGAAGCGGAACCGAGGTAGAGGACCTTGCTACCGGGCTTCATGTAGATGTCCTGGAGACCACCGAGGATACCAGCAGCGATCTTTGAGCGGAAGGGGTTCCAGACACGGTATTCGACCTTGGTGGAAGCGGCAGTCTCGCCGTTCTCGACAACGGGAGCAGGTGAATCGACGGTGATACGCTTCTCTCCGTAGACAGCGACTCCAGGAGCCATAGAGCGTGTGCACAACATGTCCTCCTTGCCTCTTGCGATGAATACACCTTCGTGTCTATGAGGTTCCTGCGGAATTTTTTGTCAGTATCTTGCTCGTTTCGAGAGTCTGCTGTCGATGCTGC
>SWBJ01000410.1:0-42373 GCA_024195555.1 Aureobasidium sp. EXF-12298
GCATCCCGTCCGCTCTGCCATACATAAGCAGTTGAACGGCAGATTAGTACTACGGTGGGTGACCACGTGGGAATCCCTGCTGCTGTACGTTTTGTTTTGTCTCCCTTCACTGCTTGTCTCCGAAAGAGGTAGACAGAGAAAGCGACTTTTTGTCCATGGACAAGCATTGAGCTAGGGCTGAGGGCATGTCTGTTGCTAGATCTGGGTAGTTTTGTAGCTCATATATCTCGCTCATGCTATTTATCCTGCTTCTCTTCTCATACACATTACAGTCGTTTTACCTATGCTGGCTTGCTCCAACTATCTATCGCTTGCTCCCATACTGTTTGAATTCAGCTCAAGATGGCAACACACAACCAATCTCATAACCAAGCAACACCTCTGTACTTGAACCCTCCCAACCCCTGTTACCGGCCGTACTGATCATGAACCTACATGCCGGATCGATATGCAAAGCGGAAATAACACCAGTGCGATGACCAGGAACAATGAGGAAAGGAACAGTCGAACGTGTGTTTTCAACGTCGCGAAGGTCGTAGAGACGAAGGATATCGTAAGATGCACTGGTGTATTGTTAGCTCAAAGTAATGACAAAAAACTGCAGGAGGAGAGAGCTTACCAAATCAGATGACGGCCATTGGGCATAGCTCTGACCGCACTGACTGGACCACTTCCACCAGGGAACTTGAATGTACGCTGTGGAGTCGCCATCTGGAAGCCTTTGTGCAGTGAATATTCTTCGACTGTGCCGTTCCTTCTGCCTGCGTAGATGCTATTGCCATCGACTGACCAACAGGCGCCCATGCACCAGGGAGGTACACCGGTGGTCGGATGAATAACAGCGATGGGAGAGGAAACTCGTTGATCCCAGATACGGATGGTGCCTTCGATTGAGGCATCGAGGAAAGTTGTGGATGAGGTTTGGGGTAGTTCGTCTCCTGTTGTGTTGACATGGTTGCCATTGGTGATCTCTTCGGCATGAGGATTACCTGTTGTTAGGGGATCCGATTGATCTGCAGCGGACGCATCGGGTTGTGGTTGTGAGGTAGTGTCCATTGGATCTTGAGGGGCGGTCGAGTCGTCTTGTGGTGGCTGAACGGGACCTCCTGCGTCGAGCATTTCTGTATCTTCCTGTTCTTCTGACTGCTGCAAGCCTGTGGCTATCGCTTTTGCGAACTCATCATCGTCGTCAAAGGCGTTGTTGTTATTGTTGTTGTCGGCATTGATATTGTCGTCACCGAAGAGAGAGCCATTGTCATCACCGAACAAGGACCCGTCTGGCGAGCCTGCTGCATCTTCTGTGCCATTCTGACTGTTCTTACTTCCTCTTCTTTCTTCTGGGACTGAGACACCATTCGTGAGTGGTTTCGCGGCATTGTTCGAGGAGAAGGTCGAGCTTGCGACTTGCGTATCTTCGGCGACGTGTGGAACCGGTAACGAGGATTCGGGACGGCGCTCGAGTACTGAGATTTGGCCTCCACTACCAACAAATGAGCGCTTGACTTTGCCCATGTTCAGATCCCAGTCAAGGATGGTCTTGTCCCAACTTCCTGATAGGAATGAGTACTCGTCTTGCGCCAAACTCAGGACCGAGACTGCTGAGGTATGTTCGCGTAGTGTTGTGATCTTTGTGCCAGCTTGGTGACGGCATGTTTGCAAATTGATGGCACCCGACTCGAGACCAGACAAGAGCCATGTCGCTTGGTGCTGTGTAGCCAGAGAGTAGACTGGCGACGAGTCTTTGGGTTCTTCAGCAGATTGTGCAGGCGGAGTACGCACTGATGTCTCTTCATTCTCCCAGTATGTTGTCAAGCTACCAGCCTTCATGACACTGTCCACGAAGGGATGTTTTTGCGCCACTGTCAAGGGCACTTTTCCGTTTGCTGTCTCGACCCAATTGTACATGCGGATGTATCCGTCCGTGCCACCGCTGAATACCCATCTCATGTCCGGTGTTGCTGTAACGGCGTTGATCGATGTGCTCTGTGGTGCTGCCATGGTAGGTACAATGTCGTACGTGACGGCATTGAGGGCTTCTTGTCGTACTGAAGGCCATGCTAGGTGTGAACTCGGCGATTGATGTGCAGAAGGGCGCGGTGACGGCGATGTCAACATAACAGTAGGGTTCGGTGGTCGTGATGTCGAGGGCGAGGTTCGACTCTGTCGGCGCGATTGTGAAGGCGATTCTGCGTCTCCGTCTGCATCATTTTCGTCGTCGTCGTCTTGATCGCCCTCATCATCTTGGTCATTATCATCGTCGTCGCCTTCTTCATCAGGCTCTCCCTCGTCTTGGTCTTCTCCTTCGTCGTTCTCGTTGTCATTATCGTCCATGTTTTCGTCTTCATCTTGCGACTCATCCCCTGACCCTGTTGTCTGTCAGTGTCCCGTACTTGGTAGGTAAGAAGTGACAGGAGTGCGCACCTTCTATCGGGTCGTCATCCTCAAAAGAAACCATCCCGCACAAGAACTCCTGATGTTGTCGCTACTCCTGTTTAACCATGTATGTCGGAGGTTGTCGCATGAGCGAGTCAAAGGAGTAGTTGCTGTCGCGTAGCTGCTGGGATCCAAGAGGAACAGCCGAGATAAGATGCTGGTACGTATACCGTGTGTTTTCAAAGATGCTGCGATTGTCTTGTTCCACAATTCCATGTCCATCGCGACAGACGCGGAGGCCGCGCCGATGAGGGTCATTCTGTGGGGTTTCCCGAAGTTTATCCACCGCTATCGGGAAGCCATTGAACCTCTTCCTTTTTCTCTTTCTCTTTTGAACAATGATCGTTATGCATACGAACTGTGCGGTAAAGCGTCTGGTCACCTCTTGAACTCTCAGCTGGGTTGTATGCAGCTTCCTCTGTGCGAATGCCAGGGTCTCTGCAATGGCCTCATCATCAGCAATGCAGCTTCCTGTCACCAACAGATATGCATTCTCCTTACGAAAGTCCAGTGCATGAGGCGGGACATGAAGTGAAGCAGAGTGTTGGTCCATGTTTGCCTGACAGTGAGAGATGTTTATGGATCTCGTGAGTCTGGCAAGTACGCTTCAAGACATGTGCTGCACCTTCCCGCCAGGGGCTCAAACAACTGCAGCAAGGCGCAAATCAACTTTGCGTCAACTCTTGCCCTCTCTCCGCCTTTCATACAACCACTCGATTATACTGTAAAAAGTCACAATCTGATACAAGCGTCGATTCCCTCCGCTGAGAAACTCAAAATTGAGTTCTCTCAGTGGCCAAGCTCCGTTCTTGCTCGAGTCCCTGCATCTTCACAGTCTCAAGAAACAACGCGCTTCACCAGGAGAGCGCATCCACAATCTGTTCCGTCACTGCCCCTTCCTTTGCCCTTTCCCAAAGTCGGCCAGTGCTGCGCACCACAACAACTTCACTTTGCGCACTTCTCGAATACATCCACTTCGCGCACACAACCACCACCACCAGCCACTATCATGAACCAACTAGCACACGAGGCTGTTATCAACAGCTACTACCGTGATGCTGCTCCCCTCACTACTGATGATGAGTGGATCTTCTGCCCTGAAGTTCCGGACATGGAAGAGATGAATCGTCCCCTTGTTAGTGACGACCCATGCGTGCCTGAGAACCAGATCGAGGGAAACTGGTCATCCACGGACGAGCACCTCTCCGCGCAGTACCACTTCCTGCGCGAGGAGTCAACCTTCGCTCTCCGCCGTGCTATCGAGCTTGTCCGCAAGCAACCTCACTTATCGGAACTGGAACATAGAGAGACCTCGCCTGGTATCGGAATCTACGAAAAGGTAATCACTTTCTCGCTGTCAATCGACAAGTGACTGACAGAACCAGGCGTTTGCAACTGGTCTCATTCTAAGCTACCGCGGACTGAGCGTCAGAATGTGTTTCTCAACATTCCGCGCAGGGGTCAAGATTGACTGGAACACCTCAAAGCGTCTGAAGGCTGGCTCACTGCTTGCCATATCACCCACTTGGGACAAATTCCAGAAGCAAATCACCATTGCCGTCGTTGGTGCCAGACCTATGGATCTACTCAACGAAAGTGAGTCTGTTCAGTATCCTTTACCTGAAGCAATGCTGATCAGGAGAAGGTCCTCCCAAACTTGATGTAATCTTTCCACACCCTGAGGACACCATTCTGGACCCGGCCGAAGAATATGTCATTATCGAGGAAACATCGTCTTTCTTTGAGGCACAGCGTCACAATATGCTCGCTTTACAGCGCATGACCAAGGAGAGTACCCCTCTCCAAGAGTATGTCGTCTCCCCGGTCGTTGAAGAGTCTGGCTCACCTATCGACCTCATCGACCTCTCGAATCAAGTTGGAGATCTCTCGCTCCTTGACAGGCAGGCCGCCAAACACACTGTCCGCGTTCCCGATTACGTTGAGAAGGACCCCATCATGGATCTTAGCTCTGCCACGGATGATGTTTCTGACTATCAATATGACGTTGTCAATCGGCCCATGCCCAAGGATGCTGCAAAGCTTGACCAATCGCAGATGGATGCACTTCGTCAGATTTTGACTAGGGAGCTTGCCCTCATTCAAGGTCCTCCTGGTACTGGAAAAACTCATGTGTCTGTCATGGCGCTTCGTATCATGCTGCTCAAGATGGAGGAACAGAGAAACAACGCAAAGCCAGGCGAGGTCGTTCCACCTCTGATTGTAACCTGCCAGACCAATCATGCGCTCGATCAGTTGCTGCGTCACATCGCTGCATTCGAGGATTCATTCATCCGTCTTGGTGGTCGCTCAGCTGACACCGGAGTCGTCAAGCAACACACGCTCTTCGAAATCATGGAGAAACTCAAGGAAAGCAACCCACGCGCCCTCAAAGAGCCGGCTGGTCTCCGATCCGCCAGAGCCAACATGAAGAGGATGGAGAATGACTGGAAGCGAGTGCTGGCGCCCTTCGATAGCAGCAGTCAGGCTTGCAGGCCCATGGATGAAGACATGTTCGAGGACCGACTCTCTGCCCAGCAGATCGATTCTCTCAAGAACTCCAGATGGCAGACAAGTGACGACTCTCCTGGCATTCCTGCCATCATCAAATGGCTCGGTCCTGAGGCATCCTTGACAGCAAGCACCGACAACTGGCCTGCAGAACAAGAGTTTGGGTTCGAGGCATTCGAGGAAGAGGAGGAAGAAGTTGACGAGGCCACCGCCGAGAAAGCCAAACAGGATGACGAGATTGAGAAGCTTCGCGGATCTTTCATCCCTCTCCTTGATTGCAGTGTCCTCAAGGCTACTTCCATCAAGCATCTCTCAGAAAAAGATGTCAAGAAGATCTTGACAAGCAGCAAGTTCTCCGACCTCAACAAGGTACCACCTCAATACCGACTCGGTCTTTACGAGTTCTTCGTCAAGGAAACCAAGCAGAAGGTTATCAAGGCAGCTCGAGATTTGGCATTCAGATGGGCCAAGGAAGTGAGAGACTGGACACGCGGCCAGTTCGTCAAGAAGCTCCAAGTCCTTGCCGATGCCAAGGTTATTGGCTGTACCAGCACTGGCTTCGCCAAATACCGTCCCATGATCTACGCTCTCAAACCTCGCATCGTCATGGTCGAAGAAGCCGGTGAGTGTCTTGAAGCCAACATGATGAGCATGTTCCTGCCATCTCTTCAACATCTTATCCTTGTTGGGGACCATCAACAACTTCGTCCCCGCGCTCAAAAAGCTACCCACAACTTCAAACACTACGACATCTCTCTGTTTGAACGTTTAGCAAGCAACACCGTTGATTATAAGATGCTTGCCGTGCAGAGACGCATGCCACCTGAAGTCAGACGTCTTCTATGGCCTATCTACGGTGACAAGATCAAGGACCATGAATGTACTCTCGATCGTCCTCCTGTTCCTAGCCTTGGAGACTGCAAAACTTACTTCTGGCATCACGAATTCCACGAGGCCCACGACAAGTTCAAGTCTGCTTACAATGAGCAAGAGGCTAAACTGGTATTGGATTTCGTCAATGGCCTCATCAGCGCAGGCGTCGAGTCGCACAGAATCACCATTCTGACCTTCTACAATGGTCAGCGTCGTCTCCTTACTCGCGAGCTGAAGAAAGTGACTGGTGCGGTGACAGAGAAGCGTATCAAGGTTGTCACGGTTGACTCTTACCAAGGCGAGGAGAACGACATCATTATCTTGTCCCTTGTCCGCAACAACTTTCTCAGAGAGGTTGGCTTCTTGAAAGTCGCCAATCGTGTATGTGTTGCTCTGTCGCGTGCCAGACAGGGGTTTGTTATGTTTGGCAACGCCAACCTGATGGAGGAAGCTGGTGGTGAAGAGTGGAAGCAGGTCGTCTCTATCCTGAGAGGTGAGGGTCCTGTTGAAACTTATATGGCTGGTGGTTCCAGAATCAAGAATGTTGTCTACGAGTAGGGAGTTCTTAGTATCGGACTTATCGCAACTGATAAGACCAAGGTGGTGTCAAGTGGTAGACGTATGTCTTCTTCATCGCTAGCACAAGTTGATATGTAAAGCTATGCAACCGGTATGCACTCTACATTCAATATTATCCTCGATCCTCCATGCCAATGTGCACAGATAAATTCCATCCATGATCATGCACAAAGTTGACTCAGAAAGCACACGGTCAAACATGAACAGTTGGTCGGCGGGAACTGACATGTCACTGTTCTGAGAGTCCAAAAAGATGGTTGCGTGATGGACCCTGCCTGCATGCATGCACATCGGCGCTCGGAATAATGATTGTCCGACTGACAATCCATTTCCAACTCATTCGCTCCATCTCAGTTCCTGGACAACAATTGTGATTCGTACATACTTTCTTGTCCGCTCGATGCTGATGGACTGCAAGTGGTGGACCTGAAGCTGGAACAGCAAACATGCAAGCAGTCGTTCGCCGTTCGATTGGCCGCAATGGAATGTGATAGCTGCTGCACGAGCTCTTTCCGATGGCTTCATGCAGCTTTCCGCCTGCAATTTCCAACCTCTCAACAAAAATCTGGATGGACTCTGAGTTTTTACTATCCTGGCCTTACTTCCTGGGAGCTTTTGTTGGCCTCGGATTTGACTGCAGTCGCAACTGAGAGCAGTTCTCTCAGTGGGGTTTTGGAGCTTGCGTCGAGGACGTCGAGACAAGCCCGACGGTGAGAGTTCAGATACGGGCAAATGTGACTGGTCAAGGTCCTGCTTGCATCCCGGCGGCTCGATGCAGATACCCGAGGACGACATGACCAGGCTCTCTCTCCTGGGTCGCTGCCTTGAAGCTATCATCAGCTCTAACCAGCAGTACTGCGAGTAAAGTGTGGGCGATGAGCCCTGATACGATATTGGTGTGGGTCACTGAAGAAAGTCATCCGCGATTCCACGGTCATGACTTCTCACGAGCCCAATTCCCGACGGCTTGATGCAGTCTCCCGCTTGTACCATGCGTAAGTGGCGGCATGCTATGACCAGAGTTCGCACCCTGAGGGACGCTGTCTCCACGTCTCGTCTCTCGCACAGGAGATTTCGCTTGCAATCACAGCTTATTCGGAAGAATGATAAGTGCCGTCTAGCAGCTCTGAGAATAGCGTTGAAGCAAATATCGATTCTCCCACAGTATCGCGAATCCTGAAACTGGCGTTGATTCAAGGACACTGGCGCTCGGCTTCCTGCAGTCTGCCGTCTGCAACATGTGAGAGCTATTTCTGCAGTATTGAGCCTTCGGCGCAAAAGCGTTTAATTTCTTTGTCTGGTTGCTGTTGCCTGGGAGCTCTTCTGATCAGTCTGGTGGAGACAAGAGGGGGTGGCAAGTGTTGCTGGGCCTGCTGAGGTAAGTACGATGTGTGCTCCGACCGACACCCCAATTTCTCGTCGGTGTTCGTTCTTTCCCTTCCTCCTTTTCTCCCTCGTCTCCGTTCTTCTTCTGGCTATTTGCTCTCCTTCCAGTGCCACACTATTCTTATGTTCTTGCTTTTTGGCATCTTCCTGGTATTCTCTCTTGGAGTCTACCCCGTCGCCCACCACCGAAAGGATTGATTTGGTTGTATATGTCACTGCGCCTGCTTGAGTGTGGTCTTCCTCCGAATTCTTGTTTCCACTTGTTTCCTTTGTTCTTTCCTCTTTTGTGTTCTTTTTCTTTTACCATATATATATATATATGACCGTTTCTGTCGCCCACATTTGAAGAGTTGAGGAACGAGGCCAGAGGCAAACCCGACCGTCGCCATCTGGCTCCCAACATCACTGGCCTGGAAACTGCCACAAGAGATGGTCCAGAGTACTGGATTCTTCAGCTTCAGGAGACCCTCAAGCAAGCTGGTGTCTGTCTCTCCACCGTTCCCCCTGGTTTTCGTGGGCTTGTTCTCCTCACTTCCGCTTCTATGCCTCAAACTCCGAGGGTTTTGTCTGACGGTTTTGTCTTGGATCAAGATCATACGACATTGCTGCTCACGCCATCAACGGCGGTGATGATGGCGATGCGATGGAGGAAGCAGAGCATGTCAAAATGCTCTCCGACCTCTCCTCTTCTTTACTTGCTTGAGTCTGTTTTCTTGTTGTTTTCTTATATATACAAAGCTCTCGTAGATGTGTGAAAGGCACTGCTTTGGTTCTGAGCCGGTTTTGCAGTGGTTGTCTGTGGAGAAGTCTTCGCCAACAGCAAGACAAGGTCGAGATCGTCTGCTGACATCGATCTTTTGAGACTGGTAAGTTGATGTGTTCCGAACACGTTCGAGAGAGCGAGTTGACTGATGTGGTAATGGAGTATACATATATATTGGCTCGAGAACTTCGCCCTGTCAACAATCTACCTGGCAAGAGTAGTTCCAACGCTGTGTCGCAGAGCTTCATCGGCCCAGAAGACTCGTCAAATCTTGTGAGTGAACACATGACCAGAGCAGTGTTGGATCACTTGCAAAGCGAGAAACTTTTTGATCGCGGCAAAAATCAGTACTCCATTTGATGTTGCAAAGGCACTCATCGGTCTCTTGTTCCTCAAAGCTCAAGATATTGTTGTCATGTGAGGGACATGATGCGTTTGCTCCAGAGGCGCGGACCGGAGAGAACGTCTCGGCCAAATCTTCCAGACAGGGTTCTCTTTGCACGCCACAAGAACCTCAAAACTAGTACCGACCCTCTTCACCTCATCTCTTGACAGGTTCGCCAAGAGACCATTGCTCTGGAGAAGTATGAGTTGGGCATTTCCAACTGGTATCACACCAACAATCGTCTCAATGCAGAGCTTCATGCACTCAGGGCCTATTACAAGGACGAATTCAACGCCGCATTCGCCATTGACATCAACGGATACCTCGGTGGTGCATCCCCAACTACTCTGCAACCGATTCTGATCCTGGCGATGCCAGAAACCACTATCGGTTACAGCTCATGCTTAACCATGCATTTGTGGATGAGACCGCTGTCAGAAACCCGTTGCAGGCGTGGCAAAAAGCATGAGAGCTGTATGTCAACTCCGTGGGCTGTACACTGGATACTCATATGGGTGATGCACGATCAGTCATCGTGCCCCAGAATGACGAAAGGCTTGCAAGACTGGAGTGCGATGATATCGCACGTTTGCATAACCCAGCCGGAGCTACTTTTGGTGCAAGGCGTATCGACAGTTCTGGTCACGGCTGGACATCTGGTGGCAACTGGCCAGAGAGTATTGGAAGCGGCAAGCGGTGGAATGAACTGCCCGCATTTGCTACCCAAACAAACCTTATCAATATTGGCACAGCAGACTATCGACCACATGAACAGTCTCGTCAACTCCATTAAGTCTCATTTGGAGCCTCAGCCGCTGACCATGTCTTTCGGGCGCCGTCCAATTACCGTTGCGACCTAACCCTCTTCAAAGTCCAACAATGAGGAAGGCGATGAAAAGGGCATACCTGAGCTTGAGACAACCGAGCCTAAAGAGCGCGGATGCTCTGCCGAGTATGTGCCTGGCGAAGATGAGTCCAAGAATGGCGGATACCCTGCTTGAGGATCTATGGAGCTTTGTACTAGTCAGCATTGTCGCTGCAGATGAAACTTTTCATTTCCTCTTCTGGTATGTTGTTTTAGTCTGCACGTTTTTTGTTGAGCAACTAAGCTGATGTGGTGACAGACTTTCTTTATATATATATATATATTCGAGCAACTCGACAGGATCGACGTCGCCACATGAAACTTCGCTTGGGCGCAGTCTCGGAGACGGGTTACATGTCATCGCTCACGTCAATCCCAACTCTGCCCGGCTCGCACCATCGCAGACGGTCTTAACAGTCTTGATGTTGGCGTGAGCATTGCATGAAGCCGTCGGTGATGGTCTTGGTCATCTTGGTGTGGTATGCGGCGAGGATAGCGCAGCGCTCCTGCTCGATACCGATCCTTCTGATGAGCTACTCATCTTCGAGCTTCTTGAAGTTTGTGGCGTCGTTCTCTGACGTGTCTCCTTTGACTGGTCAAGTGATATATGAATTGTCAGAAGCGCCCCTTTCCGTGGCTGTCATTTCTCCTCTGCTTCAACCACTTCTCCCTCCACCAAGATGACCAAGAAATTCTTCTCGCGCATAACCACTTTCTTGACCAGAGAAGAGTTCTTCTCGTCTCTCTGCAAGCTTCACCCCCAATCAAGACCTGGCCCCATCTATCCCAAGAAGTCCTCCGAATCAGAGTTCCAAGCACGACTGGTCACCACAAAACCAGACGACCCCAACTACCGCGAAGGCACCGCCATCATATCAATCGTCAACATGGCCAGGTCCAGTTCGAAACAGTCTCCCCCCAACCACTTCTTCTCCCTGTTCTCAACGCTCCACCAAGATGACCAAATCATCTTACTCGCGCATAACCACTTTGAGTTTCAAAGTACGTGTCAAAGCCGCTTTCAAGGGACAGAAAGGATGAGCGTGATGAACGTCGAGAGATGATTCAGACTCCTCTTAGTCAACAGGCTGCAGGTCAACATGACCCGGTCGAGGCCGTCATTCATCATACTCTCCAGTCGCTTGTCTCACAAATGGATCTTCGGGCGCAACAGATCTGTACGATCTTCATGGAGCAACCCATGGTTGACTCTTCTAGAAAGTTCATCCTTGTTGACCGCCGCCCATTGGCTGAGCAGTTGGTGAAGCCCTCATTGACGTTGGGGAAGTACATGGCCAGGCCCGAGGACAGGACTTGAGCGACTGGCGGACGCGCGTGAGGGATCCAGATGCCGATGATATGGGCCGATTCCGTGAGCGCACCTGCTCAGCCGCTGCCTTTCACAGTCATACCTGCGAGTTGGACTATTCAGGGTGCTGTAGGATTCCATGGGTACAAGTAACCACGTGTTGTCAACGGTGCCTCGGAGATGTTCAACGCTGCCGCTCTTCGGCATGGACTCAAGCTCTCTAGCACCCTCACTGTGGTCAATACCCCATGGAACCAGGCCCTTACTCCCATGGGTGAGCATGTCGTCGCTGTCCTTACCCAAGGATACGCTGGGCAGTGCGGATTGAATGTGACGGTCGCCGGAGTGCAGGTAAAATCAATCAGAGACATCAAAGCCCAAGCACAAAGAGGTTGAGAGCTTGTTTTCCCACCATCTAGATATCAGACTGAATTGGATCGGTCCACGCAGCCGCTCAGTACTCAAGTCCTGACTTGATAGTGGGAAGGCTCACATGGAGTCCTGGCCCATGCGTAGCCTCATGCTGGGGAGGATGTATAACGTCATATATATGCCCGAAGCGTCTCGGCTCGAAGTCCTTGCGACTTGACAACTGGAGAAGCTTCACCACGTTCTGACTGGTCACTACTCCATTCAGAGGCACGAAAAGATCATGCTGATTAATCAAGGACTTGATCGCGGAAGTTCTCCCACTCCGTCTCACAGAAGAAGCTCGGCAAGGTCAGAAGTCGCCAGGATATGCGCAAAAGCTATCCACTTGTGGCTGCATGCAATGTCCATCTTACCAGGCTCCGGCTCTCTCACCGTAGAGGGGTTGCTCGTCTCCTCCTTGTTCTTCTCATCCTGTCTGCAAGGAATAAACAAGAAAATGAGACGAACGAGTCTTCTGAAACTTACCTCACTTTGTGAAAAGTGTTCCTTACCTCAATGGGCACGCTCGCACACCGAGCATTGAAGGTCAAGAAGCGCCAGATGGCCGAGCAGGACCCAGACGCGCTCAACTACGAACCCTACCGCGAAGACTCTGACGATGAAGTCATCGAGGGAGTGGACGAGAAGGGCATGACCAACTACGAACACCAACTGGTCGGCTTGTTCGATCGCATCATCGTCGATGAAGCTCACAAGGTGAAGAACAAGAACACCAAAATCCACAAGGCCATCATCAAAGCTCGTGCCAACTCCCACATCCTCATCACCGGCACTCCCATGTCGAACAAACTGCACGACTTTGAGGGCATGATCCGTCTGTTCTGGCGTCCCAAGACTGGCGGGCTGGACGAGCCTTTTCACCCTCCACTCAAGGCATCCATTCTGTCTATAGAATGGTTGCGCTTCCATGTAAGACCTGGCTCTTTCCATACTATCGATGCCACATATATACCTTGTTTTGAGCACCTCAACATGCCGGACAATCTCCAATCTGGGGACGCGCTGGTTGGTGTTCCTGCTCCCGCTCCGGTTCATGAGCAAGGTTTCGTGCTGTTCTTCTCTATTTGCCACACGTATGTATATCCTTCAGCAAAGCGTTGTGAGGCCAGATCGACTGTGGTTCGGTACTCTATCAGAACAACGAGTCACGAGGGAAGCTGGAAGTTTCAATGCGGTCAAGCACGAGTTTGATGACGACTTTGAGCTTCCTCGCCGTGATCTCAACCTCCGTGGTTCACTCTTCTCTGTTGCCCGTCTTTCGCCCTTCACCGATGGCAAGCGTGAGTTTGTTGCATGCCGTCCCAGTGAAGTCACATTCATTGGTTGGCTTCAACATCTGCTTATGGACCCTGGGCGTGAGTTTGCCTGACATACGTACTAAGTCTTTGTCACGGTCAATGTTCTTCGCGATGCTCAACTCTCCAACTGTGCACAACTCTTCGTCGAGCAGTCCACATTGACTGGTACACTTTCATGGTGGAAGCTAAGACGAGAGGCACTCTTAGCCATGAACTGTCCTTCTTACCTGAGAAGGGAGTCTCACGCAATGTCGCTTTCCGATGCCAGAAGCCTTTCAACACGAACAAGTCGTTCGTAGTTAGCCTGGGCAGAGGTTCCATTGAACGACAAGGAAAGTGGTGTTGCTTCAATCAGCTTTTTCTCAACCACTCCAATTGTTTTCTCCATCAATCTTCCCAAGCTCATGAGGGGGGTTGGTGTTCTTATATCACGCAAACCGATTGAGCATGTGGCATGTCCGTGTCGCCAACGCCATCGATTCTTCTTGCAATACCACGGTGCAAACTTTCAAGAATCTCTCAACCACCAAGAAAGAGGTCGCGAGACTCGAACATACATCTTACGTATCGCTAGGCATATGAGTCTATATAATATCCTGATGAGGCCTTGCTGGAGGCTCGACTCTTCGGATGATGGGATAGAGTCGCAACGTCACCAGGGTTTTTCCTTCTATATATGTCGAGATGTTTCATGAGACGAAGCCTCCTCTCCGTGTGTATATGTCCAACCCAGTTCGATGTCGTCAAAAACCCACATGCCGCCAGTGGTGAGCATATTTGCAATGGTTTGGACATCTGGGTGACTACTAATGAGGGGAAATTGCTCATCCTCGAGATGGCTCGTGCCGATCTCACCGAGAACAAGGACAAGCGCTCTCATCTGAAGATGACTCAGTCCATCCAGCACAAAGTTATCCAGAACTCCATGGAAACCGACATGTCGTCGATGTTGAAGCAGATTCCGCAGATGCAGACAGGCTGCTCGATCCGGACCAGTCACAGCTTTACCACGACATCATGGATAGTATGGACAAAGTCTTCGCTGGAAAAGACTTCCAGTTCCTATCTCAAGTCGACGGTAGCGCTGGATCTGCCAAGATATTTGTCTGTCAGCTCATCATTGACCACGTCAACCAGCTCGCCCAGATCAAGAACCAGCCTACCACTGGCTCGGAGCTGAGGGTCTCTCGAGAACAAGGAGCTCTGACGAAACTTCAGCCGAGAGTAAGGAGCTCTGCCGAAGCTTCAGCGTCAACATGTATATAACGTCCTGGTGAGGCTTCAATGGAGGCTCCGGTCATGTGGACAGAGTCACGGCGTCACTTCCAGAACACTTCAGTTCGTGACATCCAACAAGCACAGGCGGATAACACAATGCAAAGCCTCGACCCCCAAGTCTCTACACCCCTCCGCAGACTTGAGCTACAGGGAGGACTGGTAGTCACTCGTGCCGATGAGGACGGATACTACGTCCCTGATAAGCACGATGATTCTGAAAGCTCCGTATCCGGGGAGTCAGATGACGAGGGAGGTTTGGAAGACCAGGAGTTGGATACCGATGACATTATTGACAGCCACACCTCCAATCCCGCTGCCCGCGATGAGGCCTCCAAATTCTGTGGCAATGTGATCGATCTTTCCGAGAGGAGAGAGCAAAACGAGCGCACACCCATGACAGACCCCACTCGAAAATTTCCCTTTCTATATATGTGATGAGTCTTTTCAGCTACATCGGAGATGGTCTCGAGACACCACCAGAGAGTGGTCAAAAGCACTCCAGATGACCCTGTTACAACTACCAAGTTCTCTAGGAAGGTCTTGGACTACCATACCGACCTGATGCTGAGTCTCTTTGACTACCTGGGAACCGGTCTGGGCGAGCGCTGCACAGGCGCATACCTCATCTCCTTGTTGGCTGGCCCGTACAGGCTCTACGTCGCTCGGCTGGCTCCCACAAACGCAGATGACTATACCGTTAGCGTCTGCCAGACCTATGCCATGCTGGCAAAGCTCCAGGAGGCATTGCGACAGTACATGCCTGCTTTAGTTGCCATTGGCGATTTCCACGACTTTCTACGTCCAAACACTGGCGTCGATGCTATCCCTACTGACGGATAGATTGACAACCTCCTTCCTCTCAAGCCCTTTAGCTATACGCCCTCTCGAGAGTCGAATGCTTCAATTCCTCTCTAATATATACATATATATATATATATATATATATAGATCGGCTATCGATCTTGGCGCTGAGCATCAAGGTGGACGCTATGCGTCGCCTACAGAGGCCTACATCGCGTACTGCAAGATCGTTGCCTCCTGCACTGTGCCCACTGGGGTGCTTGATTCGATCAATGACAGATTGAAGACCATCTGCGGATCCGACAAAGACTTTGGTGGCAAGTCTGTTATCTTCTCTGGAGATTTTTTCCAGCTTCCTCCTGTCGGCGGGACCCCAATGTTTATGGTCAACCCTCTTGCAAATGATGCAGATAAGGACTTGGAGCAACTCTATAGTTGCATTAACAAGTCCATCTTCTTGACTGAGCCTATGCGTCAAAAAGACGCTGCCTTTGATGCCGAGTTGACTAACATCCATAACGGCGACGGCGATGCAGCTACTTCTGATTACCTTTCTGGCCGAGTATTGGCCAACATGCAGCCACCGCAACAGGTGCGAAACTTTGAGCTTGCTCCACGTGTATACACTACAAACCAAGCCGTCGATGCCTAAAACATTGAACGAATCAAGGTCAATCGACTAGCAGTCAGGGTGGTCAAGGCTCGAGACGTGGGCAACAGTCGAATGTTAAAAGATAAAAGCCCGCTTCCAACGACATGCCATCTCCAACTAGATATGTCCGGCTTTGGGATGTCAGCAGATTTGGGGGAAGATGCGAAATGCTCACTGTCGACTTCGCGCGGTTACATCCTGTCATGAGCTTCACGTTCAAGAAGGCGGAGTGTTCAGATTGTCCCAATAAGCGTGACATGACAACCCCCAGATGCCTGGTCCCATTACTACTACAGACGATGACTATGTCTCGAAATCGAGTGTTCGAAAACCATACGTCATCATCAACGTCAAGAGCATGGGTCGACAGAAAATCTAATACTGGGCGGTTAGATCAGGAACAAGTAAGGTTCTGAGAAAAACTACAGCCAAGCACCAGGCACCACGTCCTTCAAGTCCAAGATGCGGGATTGTACCCATCTTCGTGCCCAGAAAGCCAGGAAAACCCCTAGATGCCTCGGTCAAGCGTGTGTTCGCACCCCTGGACCTCAACATCTTAGAGGGAGTGCACAAGACAAATGCGGATGGTCATGGCATGCTCACGACCGTAACGAACCATGTCCCGGTTTGGGACTTCCGGATCATCAATACTGAATGATTCAATTAAGGAAAAGTAGAGTCCTGAGCCACACCACAATCAAGAAGGCGGCCAGGAGAACTTCACGACCAAGACAGATTAGTGCAATAACCGTTTGAGCAAGTGTGACGACCCTCGCAGATGTTTTGTGCAGGAGCTTCATGCAGAGCTCGACTTCCAAAAATGCAGAAGGCCATGCCAGGACATTCGTCAACTCGAGGAGACTGTCTGTGACTACAGCACGAACGTGCATCTCTATACATATATACCGGCCACAATCGCGCTGGGAAGACGAGTACCAGATGTTCCCAGTATCGCAGCGCTGATGAGGATGACGAGCTTATCTTGCAGTCAGTCACGTGCCTGAGAACACTCTGCTATCTTGCCCTATATCCCATGAGTTGGCTTCATGAGGTTGGTATGAGAGAGCCCGCATCCACTGATCGGACTGACCCAACTTGGCCTCCCAGCCGTCAAAAGGTTCTTTGTGCACCTCATCATCATGGCCTGCCGATACCTGCTGTTGTCCGGTCCGAGACTCATGAGCAGGCATCGCTCCATCTCACCATGGCTCTAGTGGCCAGACAATATATATATGTATAGTTCTGGTGATGCGTATCCAAGGCGCCAAACGCAAGCCGTGGGAAGTGGTCTTGGAGAGAATCGAAGTTCGCAGAGGACGTATTTGTGATGATTCCAGGTACAAAGTACCACTATGCCTAGCACACTCGTGTTGAGAGGCAGCTTGTGGGTGGACGTTCGAGGCACTCGAACAAAATCAGATCTGCAGCAACCGCGCGGATCCTAGCAGTAAGGTTTGAGAGAAGTTGCCAGCAGGTAAGAGCCCGCAGTGCCCGAAAGCTCCCGCAGATCTTCCCAACGAGCTGTGGTTACTCAATCCACTGCCTGGAGACTTGAAGCAGCATGCCCAGAACATTGAGAACAGCCAACACCAAAAGCCAATTCTGTCATCAACTCGCGGTAGCCAGAAAGCACACGGTCGTAAGGAGAGCGGTAATATATATCTACAGGCCATTGATCATTGATATCCCACACCTAGCGACACTGCATCTGCCCCTTTGACCATACCATCCTGGACCTCATAAAGCGTGTTTTCCCCAATTTCGAAGGCGAAACTTCGTCCGTTGGTATCGCGATCTCAAAGGTGTCGCTCAGACTACCAATGTGTGGTCCCTCATCACTGGAGACGAGGCTCTCGTCGAGCGCCCTCTCCGCCCTGTCAAGCCACAGACGGCTACGCTCGTTCTCCGTAACACTCGCAGCACCAACAAGAAGGCTGCTGCAGCTGCTTCTGGAGCCGATACACCAGACGACTCCGTGGCCGGCGTCTCTCTTCCTCTTGTGACCTCTGACGCCTACAAGGAGGCCGTTGAAGACTACAAGCTGTCAATCCACGAATACAAACTGGACCTAGACGAACTCGAAAAGCAGGATGGACGCCTCCGCATGGCCAAAGGCTTGCTATCTATGTCCAGATACGATTCATGAAGAACCGGAGAGCTCAGCCGATGTCATTGAGCGTACGTCGGAACTGCCAACTATCTGATGATGGCAGAATTGGCTTCCAACCACATGTACCAGAAAACCAGTTGATCACTCAAGTCAGTGACGTCCTCCCGTTTTGATGGAAGGTCAGCCTGGTCAAGAGGGTATGTGCGACATACGCACCATCATTGCATTCTCCGTCCTTTCTTTTCTTTTCTTTCCTCGTTCATATATATGTATATATCCTTTGCGCCTCGAGCATTGGTTAATCCGCTGGTTTCGCCGTGGACCGTCTGCTCGATGAATTACCCTAGTGCTCGCCTTAGTCCGCCTACCATGGCTGCTTCCACCTTCCAATCCATTGCACCCGCTACTCATCCTTCCAACTCTCCAGCCTATGTAGCTATGCCTGGTGCTGCTACTTCTTCTCGCGCACCTGTGGCTATTAACACGGCGGTGGTCTGGCCGCTACCAGCATGGGACTGACTCTCGTCGTCAACGGTGTCACCTATCCCAGGATTGAGAATGGCGAGGGGCGCTGGTACAAGAGAGTACGGTAATGATGGCGAGCAGTACGGCGGAGTAGCCAGCGACCACGGCAGTCGTGAGCTCGGCACAGTCGCCCGTATCACCAGCCCTCAAGCCAGGCTCACTGCTTCTGTCGCAAGCACGTGGCTGATCAACAAGATCACCAGGCTTGAGCAGGAGAATGCCTTCTTGCCCGGTCTCCGTACTCGCATTGACGACCTCGAGGCGAGCTCAAGCGGGAGAAGAGCCGAGGCGACCAGTTAGACAAGATGAACACTGCCTTGCAGAACAGCAGCAAATCTGATGTCAACAGCTTGATCCAGGAGCGAGACGCGTACAAGCAGCAGGCTGACGATCTGACGAAGAAAGCTGATGAATTGGATCATGGGCAGGAGATCTCATCAGGTTTTTGATCATGCACCCGTCGACTCCTCGAGAGGTACTGTCATCGTCGACTGCCGCACAGCTGATGATCAGTTGGAAGCTACTGGCAAGAGCTTGATACAAAGCCACACCGTGCGACTGTCAACGATCAAGTTACCCAACCTGCTCGACTTTGTGAGTCGTGACCAAGTGCGACTTTGCAAAGAAAACGGGTCCTTCCAACAGTTAGCGCCTCGTAACGCTATCGAAGCCGCAGATATGATTGATGCCCCAGTCAATGTACCTAAGACATGTCTGCACTGCCGGCTCTACTGGCAAACAGGAGTTTCGGCGATATATACACCACTTGTTCATCTTCAAATCCTCATTCTTATTGTATATAGTCTTGACGACTCGAACATCGGTTGCTTATATTCAGATGGTCAAGCATACTCCTGTGTTGGTCAGCAGCCTGATGGGTCTTACTGGTATACCCGAGGCTCGTCTTCTCTAAGGTGAGGAGCATGATGTGTACCTCAAGTCTATCGAGCTCAACTTGCATGCTGGCAGAGTTCATGCCCTCGGCGACCTTGTTTTGGTCTCCCTCTCGTACACCGCTCCCCTGGCTGCTGGTTTCCAGACTACCGAGCAGGAAGCTCTCAGGATCTCTCGAAACCCCGAACACCACGATAAAACGAAGCACATTGCAATCAAATACCACTATCTCCGAAATAACAATCTTAACCGCCAACTTACCACAACCTACGGTTAGTCCAAGGCTAACCTTGCTGATACATTCATAAACGCACTTCCACGTGATCCTTTCGAAGATATTCGCTCACGTCTAGGACTGGCCACTCATACTTGCACCTGATAACTAACCTTATAGCGTCATGCGCGCCGGTAGGAGAATTGCTTGCAGCTCACAGGACTCGCAAACCTCGAACTAGTTGTTTATAGTGTAATCGTTACACGTTAGAATATGATACCATCTTTGCTGATTGAGTGACCCTGTCTCGAATGCTTTCCTCTCAGTATCCTATCTTTTCCCAATCCGAGTATGATTTGAGAAGGATAAAGATGACATGAGTGTTGAAGCAACATCCAATCTCTTGAATCTGCAAAAGATTGTTGAGAATGCTAATGTAGCAATCGCATCTGTGAAGGTTCGCGATTCCAGCTCGCACGCCAGTGAGATCTTGAGTCGTTGATCTAACTATTAAGAGTGCCCCTTTACCAAGATGTCAATCTTTACGACACTATCATAGATCTATATAGTCATACTGTGATGGCCTTAAGTACACACGAAAGTGGTAAACCATGGCCGAGAACACGAGAAAACGTGACTAGAATCCTTCTGAATCCTTCGGCCATTGCGCGCCGCCAATACGTATCCATCTATATATTCCTGCTCCGCACAGCTCAGACTAAATACAGCTCTCGAGCGTAATGTTATTCAATTTGTTTCTGACATTGCTTTTTGCATCGTGCTTCGCTCTTGCGTCGCCTGAATTAGATGGCATTGTGCTTGATGCTGAATTCGACGAATTTGTGCTGGAGGTGTGCGACACTCTGCACATACCTGGTATCAGTGTAGCTGTGATTAACAAACACTCTTTCAAATCCAAGGTGAGCTTTGTCGCTGTTGTCCATCTCAACTCTCCTCGAGCTGACCTGTTTAGGGTTATGGCTATGCGATACTTCCTGATGTCGAAGCTACACCAGACACTCTATGGTTCACAGGCAGCACGACCAAAGCATTCACGGCCGCTGCCGCTGCGCTTATGGTCCACGACTCTATAGAGTATCCTGAGATCCGTTGGTCTAGCCCACTTTCTACACTACTGCCTGGACATTTCGCTCTCCAGGATGACTACTACACTTCCCACATAACTCTTGAGGATGCACTCTCTCATCGGTCGGGACTACCCAGGCACGACTTAGCCTACGGCTGGAGCGAGGGCAGGGAACCTGATGCCCTTGACATCATACGCACTATGAGACACCTCCCCTTGACTGCAGAACCAAGAACCAAGTGGCAGTACTGTAATCTGATGTACGGCACCGTTGGACAAGCGCTAGCGATGTTGAGCGGTATTGACTTCGGTGATGTGCTGAAAAAGCTCATTTGGGAACCCATTGGCATGAGATCCACAACTACCTCAACGAAGGAAGCTATGGCTACCAGAGACCAACACGGAAAAACAAGACTCTCTAGAGGCTACTTCTGGAACAAGGACCACTACCTACCGGAGCCATATGTGAACCTCGATCCTCTGGCCGGCGCTGGCGCTACCATCTCCTCAGTCAATGACTATGCTGTATGGATACAAACTTTGTTGAATGTTGGCACGAATGACTCCTCTCCGATCAATGAAGCAATCTACAACGATCTCACTGGGGCAAGAACCATCATGGGTGGACTTTTTGGTACGCTTCAGCCGATTCCACTTCTGTATGCGCTCGGCTGGATCAACATTATGGCTGGCCCTCACGAGGTTATCACCCACTCAGGGTCTGTGACCGGTTTTGGTGCGAATGTATACATCTTCCCTGGAGAAGAGATTGGCTTAGTATCCATGGCAAACACGATGGGTAGCAGTAATCAGGCTGGAGCATTGATTTTTATCGAAATACTCAAGAGATTGCGTAAGGTGTCTTCGGTGAATGATACAGTCAATCTCAACTCACTGCACGAAAGTCTGGTGAGCTATCCGAAGGCTCATCAGCAGCCGTCTTCAGGAAGCGGCAACCATCATGTTTTGACTGGTACAGAGCTATCTCTCCCTGGACATTTGGCCGACTACATCGGCTTGTATCACCATCCCGCATATGGTGTCTTCAATGTGTCTGCTGTCGAAGACAAACCCAATTATCATGGAGAACATGCTGCAGGCATACAAGAGCCGATCATGTCAAACTCGCCCAAGACTCAGCTGCGCATCAAACCATCGGACAGAACTTGGCCTTTCGAGATCAGCCTTAGCCATAAAAGTAACACTCTCTTTGCGACTCAGATATATGTAAGTTCTTTGTCCTCATCAAGGGAAGACTACAAGGTTGACTGACAACCACAGTGGGTCCACGGCCAAGGTGACGTTGGCGACGAGTGTATCAAAGAGGAAACAGTACGAACTGGAAGCTCTGAGGTGAAATGTCGACAGGAGGTCTTCTTGGAACCTTTGATAGAAGCTCGGGCCGTGTTTGAGCATGATCTCAACGGCGAGGTCACCAAGCTTGGTATGGAGCTTGAGCCAGAGATGTTGCAGAAAGACGAAAGCAAGTGGAGGGATGGTATGATTTGGTTCGAGAAGCAGGCATAAGTAGAAGTAAGTCTGTTCTTGTGATTAACACCAGTGTTATTGCTAGAAGTAAACCCGAAGAGAATGGAAAATCAACCTCCTGTGCCGCATTCTCTTGCTGCCTCTGCTGTGTGACTCTAGCGCGCAGTATCTTGCTGGTCCATGAAACGAACGTAAATCAAAAAAAGAAAAGAAATGTAAAAGAAAAAGGATTAGCATAAATGCGCTTTGTGCTGAGTCCCTAGAATCATTTGCCTCTCCCGAAAGTCTTTCTTTATCTTCCTGTTACAGAATGAAGCACGGTGGTTGTTGGTGTGATCCAAAAACGTCCTCGAGCTTCGAAGTGTCTGCCAATTAATGTCTTCTTTGAACTCTGAACTGTCGCCTTGCCAGTGCAGATTCGTCTTTCTCTTATGCACACGCTTGTCCGCCTCCAGCTTGGTACGATGTTGTGTCTCGGTCGGCTTCCGTAAATAGGTTTACTCCTCAAGGATCCAGCCTTGCCAACTTGAGATTGTCGTTAATGACTGTCAATCGTGATCCTCGTTCCTTCTTGCGTTTTGTCGTTTGTCGTTTCATCAGGCTTCCGTGCCAACATTGTGCTAGTACGGCTCCTGGTAGCCTCAGTTCGTCGGACGCTAAATTGGGTTGATGAAGGTTGTCAAGTCAATGATCTGATGATCTGCCGTTCGAGAGGCGTTCACGCGAGGAAGCAACTTCAGAAGACCTCTCTGACTGTCAAAGACGACGCAGAAGGTTCCACTCCACTCACAATCGAAACAGGCGAACGAACCAGCCTCCTCAGGGCTCTCCCCCGTCTTCCCGTAACTCATTGCGAGCATTGAGTTCAAGCATGTCTCGAACGGTCTGTATCGCTGCCAGTCTGGGTCGACGCTGGTCCAGTCGTTACATTGTTTGACCCATGCATCCATCAGGGGGCCAGAGCCGACACGAACGAGGTTGTGCTCCGATTCGGTGTACAGTTGGTACTCGTAGGTCCAGAGTCCTGGCGAAGTGACTGTCGTAGGATATGCTGGGACGTCGGTTTCGTCATGGCGGTCGCTGGAAGCCGCACTGGAGACCTTTCTCTGGAATGGATACTTAGTCAATGCAGCGTGTTGTGAAGGCCTTCAAGTCATACCTTCTTCTTTGAGCTTTCAGCACGGCCAAACTCTTCATCGACCTCATAGCTCTGTGCGCTTTGACCGGACCGCTGAGTGTTGACGCGAGCTTTGAGAGCTCCGAGCTCCTGGGCTTGATCTTCATGTTGACGTTTCATGCGATTGTGCTCCTCCTCAAGCAAAGTAAAGCGATCAAGACGTTGTTCAGATGCAGAGTCGCGTGTGGAAGCGAGTGACTCTTGTTCGTCGTTCTCAATCCCCAGTAGATTCTCGAGAGCCTCGATACGCTCTTCCAAGGCGTTCCGATCTTCAACCCCCGTGTCGATGCAGTGTCCAAGATGTACGCAACGTTTCCTAAGCTCCCGAATGTCGTGCGCGTGCTCGATGTTGATCTCACGTTGGCCGGCTGCAAAATCTCTAACCCATCGAACGATGCGCTGAGCCCCTTGCTTGAGATTGTCCCACTGCGAGTCTTGCAGTTCGTTGAACCTTCTCTGCTTGTCTAACTTCCTGTCGAGATACTGTCGTAAGTTCCTTATGCTGAGATGCCACATGATGCTGAGAGCGTCAAGATGGGTCAAGGGTGCTGCTGTGAATCGTGATGATATCCAGAGGGCCCAGTGTTGTCAAACACGTTCAGATCGTGAGATCTTTGAGTTTGGTGACCTGGTGTGAGACAAGGGAGTGCGTGGCGCCTCTGTATCGAGAGAGGTAGAGTAGAAAGTGGTTTTTGTTACTTGAGAGGGGACGAGATAAATGGTTGTTGTTGTGAATGTTGTTAAAGGAGAGAGGAGGGATGTAGTTTGAGAGAATACTGAAGATGGTTATCGTTCGAGTCGAGCACTAGCGCGAATAAGGATGTCATACATCAACTACATGTTCACTCCTGTCACGATTGCTACAATTCTCACGTTTATCACACTTTCACACCACAAAAGAAGAGAAAACTTGGTTGGATCGATGTAGTCTCCTATCAGGCCACGATAGAGCTTGCCAGTCCATCCTGCTACATCATGAAGATCTATCGCTTTGCTCCCTCTTTTGGGAGGTGAGTTGTTCGACAGTTTTGTTTCTTCGTACAGATAATGCACTTTTGTAGAGGAATGCATGCACGATCTCAAAGTTAACATCAAGTTGCTTGGAAACCTGATGCTGACAGTGATGTGAGCTCTTGTTCTCATGACGACAGAAGCGAACAAAAGGGTTCAGACAGTTTCGCGCGAAGGTACGGAGAGGATTGGACCAGGGAAGACGAGGAGGTCAAACTTCATAAGCCAAGCATAGGCATTCTCCCAACACGGCGGTCTGAAACTGGATGATCTTCTGAATTGCCCCAGGCCTACTGTCTTTCTTGATCCTCGGCGGGAGGAGAATGATGCTTCTTCTACAAATAGAAATTTGGCCATACCTGTCCGCACTGGAAACAGCCAATGTTCTAAGTCCCTCAGAGCTAGCTACTCCAGCGACAAGCGACAAGAAGAAGCATGTTGCCCCATGTGTCGAGCACTGTCTAGCATATCTGTGAAGTTGCAAAGCGGTTTCAAGATATGGGACAAGACCTGAGAGAGCCGACCACAGCGACCAGTCATCTTCACATCTTTTTCGACAGCGCTCGAATGAGACTTTTGCTGCAGACTTTGATTATGCTAACAATCTAACTTCAATGACAACAGCCATTCCTTCCATTCACTGAGCCATATATATACCTTTTCGCTGTCGCTCGCTCCAAGCATATCTCTAAATATCATTCATTCCAGCTTCGAGAATGTCTGATCCTCGCGGACGGTCCCTAAGACGATCCTTCGAATTCCCTAGGTCCGAATCTCTCTAGCGCCAATAAATCAAAAAATGGCCCTAGAATCACCACCTCAATATCCGGGTATAGGCATTACCCAGCAAATCGCCACCTTGACCACTAGGCTCGAAGCCTCACGAGTCTTTAGGACTCATACATACCCCCAACATGTCACGGCTACCTTCGCACCCAGGTACCGCCGAAGGAATCCAACAAAGGAAGACGACGGGGCTCGTAACCCTTGGCCCCTCACTGTACACCTCCTTTTCCTGTCCTGAGGATTGTGAAGCGCATCAGAAACCATGGTCGGCATCATTGATATAAAGGAGGCCTGGTTTCTCTATACCGGTCTCGAGCAACGTTGTGTCAGCTTTTTCAAGCCCCTAAGTACGAGCATGCAGAACAGCAAAGACCTGGGGTCTGTGATGCTCCAGCCCCTGACGTTGTCTCCGCTCACAAAAGCATCTGTTTCGCTCACTGTGAAGTGTATCAGAGAAGAATGCATAGACGTGTTCGGTCTGGGAGATGCACATAATACTGGGACCTGGTGCCCTACTTCATCTGCACTGTCACCCATGCTCTCAGCGTAGACACTGACAGCCCTCAAGCTCACGTGAAGCGGCAACTTGCTTGGTCTCGTACTTGTGGTGGGGTGCGAGAGGTGATGGACAGGTAGGGCTTAGCCAGCTGAATCTTGAACTTATAATGCGGAGCCAAGGGTGGCATAGGTTCAGCCAATATGGGCTGGTATGGTTGTCAGAGCGAAAGCAGTTTGAGACGGTGCAATTCTGCGGCAGCGTCACGACTCTTGCCCGAGGAGTCACCGTTCTACCCGGATTGAGTAAACTACTGACATGCTGTGAAATCTTTGAAAGCGAAAACAATTGCACCCGATGTGTGTCATCCAGGAATTGACGAGATCAAAAAGTATGCTAAAAGATGTGAACAGGGTGTTTACAGTAGAAGGAAGAGAGGATAGGATGCATCAAAGGATGCTGCCTCTCCGTGTTCTGAAGTAGGTAACGCATATGGCTATAGAAATGCAAAATAGTAATAGGAAACGAGATGGTATCCACTGAAAGGCAGGAAGATGTCAACTCTCTTTGGACATACCTCTGCTTCCCGTGGCAATTGTGCATTTTTATAGTCTATGTTCTACTCGTAGCTGTAGTCGGAGTACGGTGGGAATTATAGACTTTAGGAAACGGGGAGGTGTGACACTGCAAAGATGGGGATATGAGATTGTTGGATCATGGTATTGCTTGACTTGTTTTAAGAAAAAGACCTCATGCTGTTTTCGATGTATCAAGTATTCTTCGAATGTACGCAAAGGCCGATACCGCCGAGGACTAGGGCCATGCCTACCCATGTATCTGTTGCGAAAAGACAATTAGTAGACATTCTCAGAAGAACAGGAATGAGCGAGTGGAATAACACACCTTTTGTGATAACCTTCTTCTCTGCCCACCATTCTCCGAGCACCGTAAAGAGGAAAGCAAGCGAGTTGGTAATAGGCACAGTGAGACTGAGTTCTATCGTTTCGGATCAGCCACCAAACTTCCCCCTTCCCCACCAGCAAACAAAAGCACTCACCAGCCTGACCAATCAACAAGAAAAACCACACACTTCCCGTAACATTAATCAAGAACGGAATTGCATATGCAGGATTCCTCAAAACATCCCAAACACCGTATAACACACCCCAGACCTTTGCTTTGAGCCAAGGAGCGTTTGGGTGTTCGAGCCAGGCGCGGGATTCAGGTGTTGAGGATGAGGAGGAAGAGACGGCGGCGCGGCGCATGAAGGGTGTTGTTAATCCCCATGCTGCGCCGACGAGGAGGAAACCAAGCACGTAGCGAAAGAGGCTAGGGGAAGGCTGAGCTGCAGGAGTGTCGGGATTTGGATCCATGACTGTGATTTGACTGTCCAACTTTGTCGTAATTTTTGCAGGAATCGAATGACGTTGAAGTGTCTTTCTCTCGAGATTGAAGTGATTGCAAGCCCAAAGGCCAAAGGGAGGTTGCTATCAAGGTGCTTGGACGGCGAAACCTCGGCAGTCGCGATTGCGGAGTTCGAGATGGAACCCCCGAAGCATGTGGCAGGTGCAAGCAACAATTATTTGACATGCAGAGAAGGAGCGAATGCCGCCACGTATCACCCGCCTGAGATGGCCTCGACTGTTTCCACCACATGAGCCACTACCT
This sequence comes from Aureobasidium sp. EXF-12298, assembly GCA_024195555.1. NCBI lineage: Eukaryota > Fungi > Ascomycota > Dothideomycetes > Dothideales > Saccotheciaceae > Aureobasidium > Aureobasidium sp. EXF-12298. Next base: position 27,019 of record SWBJ01000410.1, read on the forward strand.
TTTCTCTACCCACGATGGTACTCGATCGAAGTTGCTGCCGCCGAGGGTGCCAGATCGAACACGCCGAAAGATTCATCCACGCTTGATGGACCGGATACGTCAGCGCAGGAAGAGCTAGGAAACACATCGCACAAGTCGGCAAGCCCTTTGTCAACACCGGCGCCAGATGGAGACATCAACGTCAGGCGCGTTCCGCAATCGCTGGTGCGAAAGGTCCAAGTCCGGAAGCTGCAAGAAACGAAACGTAAAGAGTTGCGCGAGAAGTCCTTCTACGCCCAGGACTGGCGCACCCCTCTGATGCTGCTCCGAAGGCACACTCCAGCAGGGGAACAGCACCACGTCAAACAGCTGGCTCGTCTCGAGATGCCTCAAGGCATGCGAGGTTTCTACACTGGCAACCTCTTTGACCTCTTCCTGGATATCTATCTGCATACTGGCTGCCATGTTCAGATCTCGCGTGGTGACAATCATGAGCATGGCAAGTTTCATGCCTTGGAAATGTCGGGTACTGCTGCCACAATCACCATGGCAAGGCACATGTTGAATGAGGCTGTACAGGTCGAAAGCGATGAGAATCTGAATGACAGAGGTACTATGGGAAGGTACACGACAACCACCACGCCCCTTATCCAGGACAAGGTTATGCCCCGTTCTGTCTGGAGTATGCCACATACAAAAGCAAAAGACCTTTCCGACGTCCTGGAGCCAAAATCCTGGTCCTTCCAAAGCTTTGCTGCTTACGTCGCCGAACTAGTCATTGCCACTCCAACTCCAGCTTCATCACCATCAACCAAATCAGCGGAAACTACAGAGGACAAGCCACATGTTGACCTCGTGACGGATAGACTGGTGGCACTCTACACCAACTTGCAGTCTGTCCGCTGGGCTTCCATGCACGCTACCGTCCAGACTCTGCAATACCTTATTGAACACCGTAGAATCCCCGAAGTTCGTCGCATTCTTCAGCTCATCGAATCCCAATCCAAAACCCATCCCTATCTCCGCTTGGTACTGGCCAATCCATCAGTTTTCAACGTACTCCTGCATTCGGCTTGTCAAGCCTTGGATTTGCACACCTATAATTTCCTTCTTCGCATGATGACAGATCGCAATGTGCTTCCAGATGTGGAGACATGGACTTCCTTGCTGCAATTGGTGCAAAAGGTCAGCCCCCGGAACGCCAAACATATCATCACCACAATGCGACAACGACAAATGCTTTCTTCTCCACTGGCCAAAATGGGCACTGCACATGCGACATCACAAAAGGATGTCATGGAGTGGCTCGGCAGAGGAGAATCCATCTTCGACTTCATTGCTCACTACGACAGACTCTGGAATGGCAAAGAATGGCTGGATACACGTGCCTGCAATCAAATTCTCCTTGTTCTCATCGAGACGGGTAATCTGCAAGATGTCATGCCCTTGATCAAGGAGTTGGAAAACAGAAACAAGAAACCTAATCTGGTGACCACCCATATCCTCATTGATGCCGCATCTTCCTATCGTGATTTGCGATTCGCGCACAACGCTCTTGAGACATCTTTCGGTCAGCCAGGACATTTACAACCTAGCTCTCGCACCTTTGAGAAACTCGCCCACTTCGCTTTTAGAGCAAGGGCGTACAACACCCTTCGCGTGGTATGGAGATATGCATGTCTCAACAACGACGTTTCACGCGATCTTCTCCGGAAGATGCAAAGGACACTCAACACTTCTTTGCGTGGCGAGAGCGATATCGTCCAAACTTTGAACGTACAGATTTTGAACGTTGGTGTTGGCGTAGACAACCAGATTAGTCGACACCAACGCTTCAAGATGTTTGCTGTAATTGTCGCTGTCGGTATCACGGAACCCATCAAGGAAGCAGCAACACGAGCATCATTATCACCGACCACCCTGATCAGAAACCTCAAGGACCCTTTGAAGCTTGTCGATACTACGCCTTCAAGCACCGACTTGAACAGAACCGCAACATCCGGTCTTCACCCGACTCTCGCCGCCGACCTTCTTGCTCACAGATCCTATCTCACAGTCGAGCCTTTCTTGTCCGTTCTGCGCATGGCTATCGAAAAAGACCTTCGATGGAAACAGTCCGGCTATGACAAAAACGCCACCTTGGACATTCTGCTCGCCAAAGCTATTTCTGTGCGAGTCCGAAAGAACGCCCAACTCTTGATCAAAGAAGAGAAAGAACGGGAACAGCAGGAACAGGAGCAAAAAGAGAGACGCCGGAAGGAGAGCGCCAGAATCCAGTCGAAGCTTCGAATACAAAAACGAGAACGCATGCTTCTAGCCTTGAAGAAAGCTCTAAATGTGCAAAAGCAGAGAGTCGAAGCAGCTGGAAGAAGAATTGAAGCACGCAAAATTAGAGCCGAGGCTAGAAGAAGAGAAGTCGCCAAACTCGAATGGCGAAAGAAAAACGAGCAAATGGTCGAACAAGCGAGAGCATCGGCAGAAGCCAGGGCCACAGCCGAAATCAAGAAAGAAGAAGACCGTAAAGCACGACTCCAGCAACGCAAAGCCAAAGCCGAGCAAATCGCCGTTGCAAAGCAAAAAGCTCTAGAAGCACACAAAGCGAGAAGAGCCCTTTGGGCTAAGAAAAAACTCGACTTGAAAATGAAACGGCTTGAGCGAAAAGCACAAGAAGAACGAAAAGAAAAAGCTAGGGCTGCACAACAAGCAAGGGCAGAGGAGAAAGCGAGGGAAGAGAAAGCAAGAGCGGACAAGACAGCAAAGGAAGAGGAGAAGATGAGACAGGAGAGGGAAGCCGATGAGGAGTGGAAGAAGTTGCATGAGGAGATGCAGGGGTTGATGGGGAAGAAGTAGTGACTGTTGTGAGAGTCTCTTGTGTGGAAAATTGAACATTGGGGGCATGTGGAATGTATATACTTGTACTATTATCTGTATCATATGGCATAAAGCTCATTACACTCTCAAAGATGCCGGTACAGGTGCTGAGATGCAAGGCACGACCTTTTTGCCTGCAAACCCAACTCGGGCGTCAGAAATGTTGTGTGTATGCTATTAGTCATTTCCTGGATTCCAACTTCTGTCCAGACAGAGCCCGTGCAAATGACTAACTCTGGGTAAAAAGTTCATCATTGCCCAAAGACTATTATACATTTTAATAGCCATGTGGCCCAAAAGTCTTCCCGCTGTTAGATGCAGCAAACGTCTTAAGGACTTGGCAACACGAATACAGAGCAACTTCTCAGGGGCTTGTTAAGAAAGATTCAAATGCACGATGGAGTCAAGGATAAAGCAGTGTCTTCTAAACAAGAGCCTGTGTTCTGGGGAAAACCGACTTGTGTTTGAGTAGGGGTTTTGGTTGCACAGCGCTACAAAAGGTTTGAGGAGGAAAAAGAAAAGCTTGGAGGGATATGTTTGTTGACGAAAGTGTCAAGTTTTTGTAGCAAGCAGTCCTTTTTTCCAAACGAATTTCGACATCTGCTTTGTTGGGAGTCTTTGAAGAGGTTGCATCTTGAGAAAACACAAGGGGTTTGAGACGAAATGACATGGAGAATCAAAAGGAAGAAAGAATGTGTTCATTAACGTCAGGGGAGAAGACGGAGTCCTTCTTGATCAAAAGGAAAATCAAAATGCAGAGAATGCAGAAAATGCAGAGACGATGACCGTCGTCCGTGACTCCCCATCTTGGATGCTTCCGTCAGATCTGCAGCATGCTCGTCAACTAAGCATGTTTTCCCTCAAAGGTCATGACTGGAAGAGCTGGGAGAAGCCCTCTTCCGGAGGTTGTAGCCAATTCTTTGCATCATACTCATTGCCACCTTCGATACAGTGGAAGGTGTATATCATTCTCCCCTTCAAACTTGTGTTTTTCTCGCTCTTATGCAGCAAGTTTCCGTGTATCAAGACCAACGTCCCAGCCTTGACTTCTCCAAGCTCGTACACTTCTTTCTTGACTTCGGTATCTTCTTGAAGCCCTTGTGGCCATTGCGAGCCGTTGTTTTCAGCAAAGCCAGTTCCTGAAGCTGTGGGAGTGCCGTCTTCCTCATACTTCCTCACGAACCTCGAGCGAATGGGAGCGCGTCTGTGACTCCCAGCTGCAAAACTCAAACATCCGTTTTCTGCTGTTGCATCCTCGAGGGCATACCAGAAGCCAACCGCAGAAGGAGGATCTGTATACAGAAAAGTACTGTCTTGGTGTGGAGGAACACGACCGCCGATTTCTGGTTGCTTGCAGATGATCATGGATTGCAGGATTCGTGGGTCCTTGTAGCCGAGGGATTTTGCGATTGCGGCGTTGGAAGAGGAGAGAGAGGCGCTGCGGTATAGAGGAGAGAGACCGTGGAGGTAGTGGCCGATCTTGTTGATGGCTTTGGACTTGGGCTTTGTGAGGTGGCCTTCAGCGTCAAAGGCGTCTGCAGTGACAGAGTTAGGGTGTGTAAGTACTAAAAAGAGAGGGGTCAGGAAACACACCTTCTTCGAAGAAGAAGCGGACCTTGTCGCCAGAGTCGAGGAAGTAGTCGTCACCAACATGATCGGTCTTCTCGCCGGTACTGAACTTTGTCATGGGATGGTCGTCGAGGGAGAAGTTGTCGAGCATGGTGTAAGCTTCGTCGAGAAGGGCTTTTGTCGTGTCTGGGGTCAGGGCATCGGGGATGAGCAGGTAGCCATTTGTGTTCCAGAAGTCGAGCTGTTCGTTGGTCAGGCCGCTGCTTAGGTTGGCCGCGGGTGGTGGCGAGATGCGCGCGGGCATTGTATGTGTGTCTATGTTGGTATACGAACGAAGAAAGTTCGGGTGAGAGCAATGTCTGGATGAAAGACGCGACAAGAACAGAGCGAGAGCAAGGGATACGATGTCGTGGTTGTGAAGGGTCAATGATGGTTGCGTGATTAAAGCAGCGCCCGCATCAAGCGATAAGCAATTGAACCCCGCCCCGCCGCTTATCCGAGGGCGATTTAATCTTTTATTTCTCCTTTTATGTCTTGCTTCAAAGCTCCCAATCAAAGGCTTCTCGTTTGTAGCACAATGCGCCAATGATCTCCGGACCACTCTTCTTGTGCTTCTTGCTCGTCGCTCTTGCCGTCGCCAAGGATGTCGGTCCCAACTATCTCTCCCTGACTGACGATGCAAATGCTTGGGAGACCCAATATGGCTCGTACCCTTTCAAGACATACCGATCCTCCAACATCACTTCTCCCGCTGTGAGAAAGGCCGTCGACTCGCCCTTGTGTTATGACGACAACTACATCTTCCTCTCCCCGAGAGGCTTCCGAGTTCCGAATCCTGCTGTCACCATCCTCGACAACCATGGTCATCTCATCTGGTCGCATCTCGTCAAAGGACAGGCTTACAACCTCAAAGTTCAAGAGTACAAGGGAGAAAAGGTCTTGACATATTGGGTTGGTGACGATGCCGTTGGTGGACACGGAGAAGGCTACTTTTACGTCCTGAACTCCAAATACGAAGAAATAGCTCGCATCAGAGGTGTCAACAATCTTCGTGCTGATCTCCACGAGTTGACCATCACTCCGGAAGGCACCGCTCTTGTTACCTTCTACCAGATCTACCCTCTCCACCACCCAGGGCTGTTCAGGATCACAGATACTGTCTACATCTGGGATTGTCTCTTCCAAGAATTCGACATTGCTTCTCAGAAACTCGTTTTTGAATGGAGAGCCTCCGAACATCATGAACTAGACGAATCCTATGCCGTCGTCGATACAGATGGTCTTTCCATTGACCATCCCTACGATTGGTACCATATCAACAGCGTTCAGAAAGATGACCTCGGCAATTACCTCGTCTCTGCCCGCTTCACCTCAACAATAACCTACATCGACGGTCGCACAGGCGATATCATTTGGGTCCTAGGTGGAAAGCGCAATTCTTTCTCCGATCTGAGCAATGGTCAAGCAACCAACATGCAATATCAACATGTCGCTCGCTTCGCTCCTCTGACCACCTTCCCTTCACTCATGGCCAAGGAGATCGCGGATCATGGAAAGAACCCTCACAAGGATGGTTTCACAAAACAACTGCTTACTCTCTTTGACAATGGCATCCCACCACGCCCGGCTCGAGGTCTGATCCTCGATTTGACATACCCCAGTCAAGGTGTCAGTACCAATGCACCTTTGACTGCCAGAGTTGTCAAGGCCTACGAACACCCTTTACACATCGACTCTGTTTCTCAAGGATCCTTGCAAATCGTCCACTCAAACTTGACCCAACAATCCGATCCTCATATCTTGCTCGGTTTTGGCTGGCAAGGTACATGGACCGAACACCTCGCCGACGGAACCCTCCTCTGCGACTCCCGCATCGTCGTCGAAAAAGGCCTCCAAAGTCCTGGAAAAGGATACGTGCAATCCTACTCTGTGCTCAAGTATCCTTGGAAAGCTGTCCCTCACTATCCTCCCGTCGCTGTTCCTGCTCCAGACAAGACTAGTGTGTTTGTATCTTGGAACGGCGCTACTGATGTCTATGCCTGGCACCTCTCCGTCCTGATCAACGAACAATGGCAACCCCACCGAAAAGCCTTGAAGGAAGGCTTTGAGACCGAACTCGAGCTTCCCAACAAAGATCTCGGTAGAGATCTGATCCGCTATATCATTGTCGAGGCTGTGGACGAAAATGGAAACGTGCTCGGCAAGACAGAAATAGTGGATCTATGGGCTAAAGGACTGGTCAGCAGAATCACTCAAATGGCGCCGGGGAACGGCGGTGGCTTTATTTCTTGGGTTTTGTTGGTGTGCGTTGTTGCTGTTGTGGTGTTTATCGCTGATCGAGTTGTCAAATCGAGGAGGAGTGGTAGAGTCTATCAGAAATTGAGGAAGCATTGATATAATCAAAGCCGATAACCTTTGTTCATAGTTCTGTATTGTTTTTCTTTGAACCCGATGTCTTCTTTGGTGCCTCTCGTTGTCTCTTTCTTGTGTTAGACACAATCACGATCTTCGCAATTTAGACCCTTCTTCTTCCGTCCTGAGGCGTCAAGGTTTATTACAAACTATGCAAATACACAAAAGTCTTTCCCTTGGAAAACACCTTATAAGATTCCTATCTCCGTGGAACACACACCACAGTTTCTAGACGTATTGTGCCAATTCCATAACTCTACACTAACGGAAGCTTTCTTTTGCGCTGTGCTCATGGGGGCAGCTGTACCGTAGTTGGAAAGAAATGGTGCTTGCATGTCCATTTCCATGCCCCTTGGCTGATCTTCACCCGTCAAAGTCTGTCCTTGCTTGCCAAAATCTCTCAAACATATCCAATTCTCGTTCAACTTGCTGCTCAGCAGTACACATCTTGGAAAAGCTAGTGCAAAAAGCCAGCACTCAGACATGCTCGATTTGTATCAAAAAAAAAAAACGTGCTGGCAGAGGCCCGCTATAAGAGATACATCGACTGATGGGCCTGATGGCTCAATCGAAAGATGAAAAGTGAAACAAAGTGCAAAAGGTGCAGTCGATCTCGCTACAGAAAACATATACAACCCAACAAACAGCGTGAAAACTATTCAAAAAAACACTCACAACTGGATTCAAAAAGCAGGCACAAGACACGGCACAAGAAGAGGTACAAAGTAGTCCAGCAGAAGAAAATCATCAAATCGAAAAATTCCAAAAGTTGTCTACTATGACTACAACCAAAACAAAAAAAAAAAACCAAGAGGGGGTATCCATCCGCGCCTATACTACAAAGGAGAAAAACCTCTCAACATTCCCCAAGAAAAAGGCTCTCTACTCCACCTGTTTCATCCTGGAAAAAAACCTTGCCAGGATACTATTGTGTATTCCTTGTCCTTCTAACGAAGCGCAATGTTTCATCTGGCAAGATGAAAGTCTCTCGGGCCTGTATGCTGTTGGCCACCAAACGGTACGTCCAAGGAACTGGTGGGAATATGATCCAACATGTACAAGAGAAACGATGTAATCAAGATACATGGAGGAAAGAGAGTAAAAAGAAGAGAAATTGATCAGGGCATGTCAACGTAAGTGTTCTTGGCAGAGGATGAGCGCTGCCAGAATTTACTCTTTTTCTTCTCGGCCTTCTCTGGCTTGCCATTTTTGCCAACAGCAGGTGAGGGAGCGGGTCTCTGCACAGGCTCAGGAGGGCCCGATGACATGAGGAAATCAGCAAGATCGCTTGTGCCGGAAGAGTGGAATGGATCGAGTCTAGCGTTCCTGATCACACCGGCTGAGCGAACTTCCATCTTCGGTTTGTTGCTACGAGGTATGTTGCCACTGGAAATCTGTGAGGTAATGTGGGCAGGACGGACTGCAGTAGTCGAGGTGTTCGAGCGAACGCTGTTGATACTTGGAGCATATCCTGGGTTGGGCGACAAGGTAGGAGTGGCACCGTTACTCAAAGCAGGGGACCGTCCAGCTGAAGAGTGCATGTTGTTCATTGAACCAGCTTGTGACTTCTCAGCACCTGCGACAGTGGCACTGTTGCTGGCAGTAGCTGGCAACGCAGCAAGCACGTCTTCTTCATCGTCGTCTTCATCTGAATCGTCAGGAATTGCGTATGGGTCCTTGATTCTACTTCGTGTACGGCCGTCACTGCCGATAATAGGACTTGCTTTCGGTAGAAGAAGGTTCAAGGCAGGAGAGCCGGACTGAGTTAAGGGTGACATAGGTAATTTGGGCGTACTACCACTGCCGTAGTTTGGGCTTGACGGTCCGTTCATCAGCAAACCAGTACGAGAGTCGGAAGTGGAAGACGTCAAAGGCCTATTGGGACCTGAGTTCGAACGATTGTCCGATGCACCACCATCCCAGTCTGCAAAGGGAGCGATGTGAGTCGGGACGCGAGCTTTGCCATCAGGACCAGGAGGTCCACCTCTGATAAAGTCAATCAAGTCGCTGTTGTTATCGGATGATCCGGTTGCTGCTCTAGCCGTCAAGCTTGGTCGGTTGGCAGAACGCTTGGGTGGTGGCCCTGCAGGGCTTCTTGGAATGTACTTGCCGCTAGATGTGCTTGGCTTGGGTACAGGTGGAGCATCCCTCGCGCTGGCGGCTTGTGCCTGAGCCGTGGCCCGGATAGAAGACAGGCTGCGGCTAGTAGCAAGACCAGGCACAATCGGGTTTGGTTCTCTATCAGGAGCAGTTGAGCGAATAAAGTCTGCGAGGTCTCTTGTTGACTCAGTCTGCATGACTGCTTCACGCGCAATCTGTCCCGAAGGTAGAGCATGCAGATTCTGCGGTGAAGGTCGACTGATTGAGGTCTTTCTCCTGGTTTCTTCGACTAGCTTCGAGTCTTTCTTTTGACCGACGGCTCCGAATGACCGGTTTGCACTGTTAGAACGCACTGACTGGGTGTCACTGTCTTTCTTGGGGCTCTCCCTCGAAGTTGTGCGGAAGAGCGTTGGTTTTCTGGCTCTTGTTTGTGGGCTGAATACTCGATCTGACGAATCTCTAACATTCTCCGGTGTCAAGGTGTACTTGATAGTTTCGTCTCTCTGCAACAGAGCATCGAAATCTTTTTCCGAAGCCATTGATGACGTAGGAAGCTTCTTGCGTTCGTCCACACTCTGTCTTGATACTTGTCGAAGGCTGCCTCTCTTGCCAGGACTACTACTCGAGTCTGAATCTGTCAACTTGGAAGTCCTTCTAGTCTTCACAAAGTCGGCCGAGACGCGTTGTCCAGCTATTGGAGTTCTCTCAAGTCTCGAGGAGGCGTCTGACCCAGATCGTGAGATTCCCAGACCAGGAAACTGTCTGGCCAGAGGACTGGTGGCGATGACAGGAGAGCTAAGAGCTGTGTGAACAATAGGTTCAGGATCATTCTCTGTATCGCTGCCGCTGTCCGATTCCATGAATGTCTCAGCAGCAAGCTCGGCAGGAGATCCGAGTGCTTGGGGCTTGCTATGACTGGATGTGGGTGTCAAACCCGAGTAAGAGCCGCTCAGATTACGACTTGCCAAAAAGTCTTCAGGGCTGAAAGGACGGTCCAAGTCTGCTGCAAGTTCTAGACCTTCTTGGGAATGATTGAATGCTTGTGTATATCTGGCTGATGGAAGACCGTACATGGCGAGTCTCTTAGGTCGCTGCACTACTTTCATAGCGGGAAGGGTTTCATTCAAACTTGTGGGCTGAGATGAAACGGAAGCTTTTTCAGTATGAGCGCTATCTCTTGACTCTGGTCTCTCGGAGTCGTCCATATGCACGCTGGGGAGACCTTCTCCCGCTTGGCCCTCGGCGTACTGTGAAGTGGGATCCACAATTTCTACGGCAGGTGTATTAGTGGGCCAAGCTCCAGGGGCTTCGACGAGTGGAGTTGTCATGGGCAAAGAAACTGAGACGGGTCGAGTTTTGGCGAGGTTCTCAGATTGGTATCGTCGATGGGCACCGAAGCCAGCACTCTGCGGGCGGTAGAATTGAGGCACGGAGTAACCTTGCTGAGCGGATTCAGGCCGATCGGGGTCCTTAGCAAGACCTGGGACTTCGATCTCATCAACATCGCGTTGGTTCTCAGGCAATGGAATATTCGAAGCCAGGACATGCTCGGGATAATCATTCTCTGGGTGGTCCGAGATGCGGTCCCACATACTGCCCCTGCGAATGACGACTGGACTGGCTGCGATAGAGTGGCTCTGCTGGGAAGCACGGTTTAACATCCGGATTGACTTCTTCCAGGCACGCCATTGACGATCCAGAGGAGAGTTGAGTACAGCTCGCTCCAAGTCAGCGTCATCGACAAGGACGTACGTGACGTCGTCGCTGTTTCCAGGGAGGTTCGAGTTGGTACCTGCACGGTGAATGCGACTAAGGGCGACTTGAGATGCCATAGTGAGGAGCATCTCACCCAGATAGTCGAGCACGCCGGCCAAGAAGATCTCGGATGCCAGACTGATAACGCCGGCAGTCTCTGAGAAGGTTGTGTTGAGGCCTTCCTCGCGCACGTAGCGCTCGTCGTCATCAATGTCGAACTCGCTCTTTTCTGTGCGCATCATGACTCTTAGACGTGATCTCTTCCATGTAAAATCGAGGTTGAATTTGGCGCTGCTCTGGCTCGAAGGGCGAGATTCGTCGTTGAACTCATCGTCTGCCTGCAGAGCGAGGAGGTCCTCGAGGTTGTCTTCGGCGCTGGCGATTGCATCTCTTGCGAGATTCTTCTTAAGGACTTCGGTAACGGCGGGCTTCAAGGCGTTGAGGGAGGTGGTTCTGGCGACGCCAATGTACTCGTATAGCTGACGATCAAGGAATTGGTTGATGGAAGCGACGGCGCTCTCTGCTACGGTAGCTCTGTGGTGGAGTCGCCATGAGTGGTCTTCGTCGGCGCGAGCATCAGCGATGTCAGTGGCCAGCTGAGACGCGCTGGATAGCGATATGTACTCGGGCGCAGGCTTGACGTAGGCGACGATTGGCGGAGTGGTGGTGAAGGCGGATGCCGAAGCAAGGGAGGGGGCGTCGCTGGCAGTTGAATTGGCATATGAATATCCCATGGCTGGTGCTGCAGAAGCAGACACTGGCGCATGTGCAGAAGACGAGTCTACAATCGCCGTCATGCTGCAGAGACACGACAGAGTCAAGCACACAGGCAGATCTGGAGTCTTGAGCTGACCAAGAAAGCGACAGGCTTGGTCTTTGTCTGCGTTTCAGGTGCGCGTTGGCTCAAATGTACAATGTCCGATGTTTCGCATCAGCAGCGCCACAGACTTTATTCGTCTCGGTAGGATCGTCCGGTCGACCAGCGTCGAGGTGAAAAACGAACGACAGACAACGAGAGCGATGACAAGGACGACGACCTGTCCGGCCATCTATCTACTCGTACCTTGACCATGGGCGGCATAATAACCGTACATTTTTCCATTTGGATTCCTCTTTGGGTGGCTGCTAGTAGAAGACCGGTACAAGTCTAACCGTCTCCCGCATGTGGACCGAGCAAGCGCACGGCCACACCTCCAGAGATCGACTCAAGCATGGACCCGAATGGGTGAGAGCGAGCTTCGCTAATGATAACAAGGGTCGAATTATCATGTTTCCCGTCGTGGTGAAGGCAATGCAGTTCTGATGGAATGTAGGTGATTATGCGGTAAGAACAATTTTGAACGTCCATGTCTCGTGGCTTGCGCATTTCCTTGTTCCTTCCAGAAGGCAGTCACACCCATTGGCAGCAGCGACTCGTGGGCGGCTCTACAAACGCTGGCTTCCGTCTGCCGGGCCCTCTTGCCCTTTGTCCGACGACCTTCGATTCTTCTAACGGTCCACAACACCTCCATTTCCCACGCCTGCCGTCACTGCTAGTCAAGGAACCAGGCATGTTTCGCTGCTATGAACCCTCCTATTTCCACCACCATATTCAATCTCGGCTCTACCAATCGGCGAGCTTTGAAACCGAAAGCCGTTGTGATTTTACTTCGTGCTTCCAGACGTTGTCCGATCTTTTTGCCGTTTCAAAGCCCTCTCGAGTCAAGACTTTTGCCTTCTACACGCGAACCTGACATTTGCGTCTAACCGTCCATGGGCAATCAAACTCTCTTCCTCGTTAATCCTCGCTGCTGTTTTTCTTAAACTGTTCCCTTCTCTACCGGGGTATGGCTCGGTCTATCCATGGAACTCTCTTCGAAGGTTGACAACCATTGAAGCCATCTCGTCATGGGTGGTCCAACTGCCGACAATGGTCTCTGCAGTCTTGCAAACCCCGGGTTCAGCCCTATTGACCGTTTGCTCCATCTATGCCACTTGTCATGCTCCCGCTTTTGCCCTGGAAATATGCACATCTAGATTTGTATCTTCGGAGCTGTCTTCCACACCACGTGCCTTGACAACGTCAGATCTGCGGGTACACCTCTGTCCCTTGGTTCTTGTGCTTCCCTGGTCCAGAGTTTGACCCTCATGCTCGAGCACCGCAACACCGCCGACGCTGAAGCGTGAAGATCGCTTTAACCAAAGAGAGATCTTCATGGCCTACACGGGCGTAATGAACACGGATGTCGGCAATACCGAAGACTCTGACAATCCTAACACCTGTCAGATTATGCTATTGTACCCACGTTCTCCACACAGCTCGAAAGCGAGGGTGTAGCCATGACTAGAGGGAGGAAGCGGTCTGTGATCTGTAGTCCCGATCTTCGCTGTTGTATGCTTCAGCCGAGGCAGTCAGATGGTCTGTTCTACTCCCTGTATGCTGAAGACTATCACAGTCTTCGTTGTAGCATTCTCGATGCTCTCAAGATCGGAAGCGTGGTCCTTGAGATAACCTGGCATTGCCTCTTCCTGGACATTAGTCCTTTCTAGGGTTTTCTTGTGGAAGTCACGGAACACACTATTACCACAGGTTATCACGAGAGGTGGACATATCGTGGTCCACGTTGTGAATTTTGATGTTTGCCATCTGTAGGTCGCGACAGTACAAGTGCCTTCGCTTGCTGCAAACCCTTTCAATCCTTTCACAGCTACCTAGACAGCGTTGTCTCATCATCTCGCATTCACTTGTCGCGTTTGCGGCCCATTACATTCTTCAGTCATACCATTGATGATGTCGCGCATTCAAGATTCACATCTTACTGACTGGATGCACCAATATATGCCAACACCCGGATTCATCTTCAGACCTTCTAGTCCAGGAAGATCTTGCGCACCGCGCTTCGGGACACAGACTGACGTTCATCCGCTTCTGAACATCTCACGCCGACATCATGAGTGCCCGGCCATCATGGCATAAGGGAATACTTTACAACAATCCCGTGCGATCTGATGTTGTCATCAAATGTGGTAGCCATGAATATCACGCACACAAAGTCATCCTTATGGCTGCTTCCGGCTTGTTCTACACTGCTTTCAACAGCAATTTCTCGGTGCGACCGATCAGTTGACGAAACTTTGCCTTTGAACACTGACCATTGAAACATCTGTGCAGGTCGCTGAAGCAAGCACTTACGAGATCGATGGCTACGAACCAGAAATTGTCGAAAGCATGATCAGATATATCTACAAGTCACCGCCAACCGACAAGCCATTCGAAAGACCATACTACAAGCCATCCAACTGGCCATCGGATTGTACTTTAGATTGGACTCTACAATGCTTCGCCATCGCCAACGAGTACCAAGTGCCCTCGCTTTGCCGAGCCGTCACCGAATATATCACAGAGTCCTGCGGAAAACATATCGAAAAGCTGAAAAGCCGCAACAAACATGACAAGACTTTCAGCTTCATACTGGATCACATCTCTGCGCTGTATCGCGACAATGTGATTGCTGACCGATCGCTGATTGAAGGCGTTGCTGACATGCTGACTAAAAGCTTCTGCCATGCGTTGATCAGACCAGAAGTCATGGAGCTTTTGTACGTCAGAAGAACAATTCGCCCCGACAAGCCGCCCTCTGACCCAGTGTCGACAATGTTTCGCCCTGTCACCATGTCCGATTGGTCGAACAAGGATCTTGGAGAAGATCGCAAGTCGCGCAATTTCATCCATGTCAAACCCTGGCTGTTCGGACAACCGTAGAGGCCCGAACTAAGCGACAAGAGCGTAGACACTGGTTCTTCCAAAGGCCACCCTTCTGCAAGAACCCAGTGAGCAGTAAGGCCTTGGAATTCGCGATGGGCCTTACTCGGAGCTCCATCACGCTTCTCCTGACGCTTATGGCTACAGATTGACAATGTTACCAGGGATCAGGATAGTGTCCACCGAGAAGCGACGATTCATCGGCTCTCATTCAAGACGCCTCCATATCTGAAAACAACTGTGCCTTTTTTTGTAGTAACTATGAGCCTTTGCACAGCTGTGTTCTGATCCATGACCCTACTTACCATAATTTCCTTACGTAGCTCAGATCAATCTCCTCGCTCGACGCCTTAGGAATGCTCGTCCCGAAGTTTGTGGTCTGATTCTCCTGGGTGCACCTTGCAGAGAGTGCGGAAGATATGCATATTTTTGTCTTGCACATCCTTATGGTTTCTCTGCCTTCTCCCATGGCTGTAGACCTGGTCTTCTGCTTTTGATGGCTTTTCAGTTGCGGTTGGTTATGTACCAACTGTTTTTCTTCTTCGGCCTATTTATTGACCTCATGGGTATTCATCATCGACTGTCGGATCTGTAGAATAGGTTTTCCAAGTGCATTTACGTTTATCGTCGATGACTTCGTCTTGGTTCTTGTGATGCTAGAAAGTCAAACTCCGAACATTGCACGCAGAAGAAAAAAGTATCGCTGACGATGAGCTTTGATTCGATGGATTCAATTGACTCCATGGCCAATCATGTGGATTCTAGGATCTTGCTGACAGAAGACGAACACTTTCCTAATATCAACATTCAATCGTCATCGTAGATGGTTTTGATTTGATTTGATTTGATTTTCTCAAGCTATTTACCCCGCAAGGGGTATGAGCTGTCCATAGTAAACAAGGTTTCCAGCCAATCACAATCATCGGT
>SWBJ01000411.1:0-41927 GCA_024195555.1 Aureobasidium sp. EXF-12298
GTACCTGTAAATAGCTCAGTAGCTAGATAGTTTTCCCGGCATAGCCCGCAGGGCCAAATGGAGTATGATTCAAAAAAAAAAAAAAAAAAAAAAAAAAAAGAACATAGAGACAGGGTGACCCGGATCCTCAACAAAAGTTCACCTTCAATCCTATCCCAACTATAGCAAAGGCCAAAGAGTATAGCATTGGAAGACAGAAATGTCTTCGAAAAACAGAGGCGTGCCCACAGAGAGCCGATAAGTTGTCGCTTCTCAGTGGACACTCCGACGTTTTCTAACAGCATTATGCAGTTTCATAGCTACACACGTTACATGTTTTAGCACAGGGAAGCAAATGACACTTGACATTTGGAAATGTTTGTTTTGAATTGCCATTATATGTCATTAACAGGATATTTAAACTTTAAGAAGATGCAGACTTTATATCCTCTCACCCTCAAGGATAGGTCTAGCCTCCTCACTCTTCCACCAACTGACACCATCCTTGCCAGGGTACTCGAACTTGTCCATACTCTCAGGCTTCATCTCAACACTGTACCCGGCCTCGGTAGGAGTAGTGTAGTAGCCATCCTTGATGACACTGGGGTGGAAGAAGTGCTCGTGCAAGTGGTCGACGTATTCGAGCACACTGAGCTTACCGCTAACAACAACATAGTCGATGGTGCTCAAGTGCTGAGTGTACTCGGGAAGACCGACACCACCAGAGTGGGGGACAATCGGCACACCGAACTTCTTCGCGATGAGGAGGACAGCAAGGACTTCATTGACACCTCCCATACGACAAGCATCGATCTGGCAGACATCGATAGCACCTTGTTGCAGGAGCTGCTTGAAGATGACACGGTTCTGGCACATCTCACCAGTAGCGACACCAATGTTGTAGGGCTTAAGGGCTTCGCGGATGGCCTTGTGACCAAAGACATCGTCAGGGCTGGTGGGCTCCTCGATGAACCAGGGCTTGAACTCGGCGAGTTGCTTCATGTACTCGATGGCCTCCGGGACGGACCAGACCTGGTTGGCATCGACCATGAGGAAGTTGCCTCTGTCGTAACCAATGACCTCTCTGGCGATGCTCAATCTCTCCTTGTCTTCGGCGACGCTGGTTCCGACCTTGAGTTTGAAGTGCTTGTAGCCAGCGTTGAGAGTCTCCTGCAGCAGACCCTTCATCTTGTCCTTGCCGTAACCTAGCCAACCAGCACTGGTTGTGTAGGCAGGCACCGCTCTGTTGGCCTCGGCGTGCTTGATACGCTCAGCCTTGCCGGGCTCCTCCTTCTTCAGCATCTCAATGGCCTCCTCTTTGGTGATGGCATCGGTGATGTATCTGAAGTCAATACACGAGACGAACTCTTCGGGAGACATGTCAGCAACGATTCTCCAAACAGGCTTGTTCAGTGTCTTTGCCCACAAGTCCCAGATAGCGTTGACGACGGCACCAAGAGCAAGGTGGATGACACCCTTCTCAGGGCCGATCCATCTAAGCTGACTGTCCGAGACGAGGTATCTCCAGGTTTGACCCCAGTTGGAGACGAGGTCCTCGAGCTTCTTTCCCTCGACACGGGCAGCAAGAAGAGAGATGGCCTGGCAAACGATCTCGTTGCCGCGACCAATCGTGAAAGTCTAACAAAGATCAGTACTCATGTGTGGGGAAGGGAACATGGGGAAGTATGTTGCTTACCATGCCGTGGCCAGAGAAGTCGGAGTCGGTGTGCAAGATGCAGTATGCGGCCGAATAGTCACCAGCAGCATTCATGGCATCGGAGCCAGTCTTGTCAAGAGACGTCTATATTCACCCGGGTCAATTGCTGTCCTCGGATGGAGAATACAAGCATGTTTACTCACAGGGAATCTGACGTCCCTCGTCGTGGCCTTTGTGATTGTAACCATGATGTGTGATATGGAGAGTGCAGATGTATGATAGCAGAACAAGAAGAAGAATCAGAAGAGAGTATACGATGTCCCAACAGTGGGGAATGGGACAGGTTTTGTCTGAGGAGCAACCTTTCAAGGAGCGTCAGAGCGCCTCCACTAGTGGGGTCGGATCTGGGGCTCCAGCAAGCGGCTTTGTATGAACCTTTGCCGCTATTGGTGCATAATTTAGGCTGGAGTTCTTCCGAGAGCTTTCAGTCGCCGAGAAGACGGACGTGCCCCAAAGGTTTTCCCGAAACAGAATCAGATCTTGGAGAAGGTCTGGCGTTGAAAGGGACAGGGTTCGTGATTGCTATTAGCCGGGTGCATTGTGGTGAAGTCAATCTGTTTCGCACCGACTTCTGGAATGGAGTTGGCAAACTTTACAAGAACCAAATGGCCATGACGACCAACTGTCAAGGTCAAGAGATAGGCGGAAGGGACGAATGCAGCGACGACCGTGAAGAAGGTTCATCTGAAAGAGGCTGTTCCGAAGGTAGACGAAGCAATCTCACAAGTCTGGTCGATTTCTGTGAAGCGCGTTTCTGCCAGTGAGATAGCTCTGATTCAGGCATCATCAGCAAAGGCTCGTTGAAGGATCATCCACCGACTGTATCCTGCCATGTGAGAGCAATATACTTGGCCGGGTTGGTCGCTGTGATGTTTCGCAAAGGGCGCGTGTTTCAGAAACTGGCAAGAGCGTCAGAGTTGAAATTGTGGGGAAGGGATTCGATCTTGTTCGCGTGGCTTCAAGGAGAAGCAGCAGCAGCAGCATCCAACGACTCGAGCGGCCTCGACGATTTCAAGTCGACTCTTCGCCATGGCCAAAATGACAGGGCGCATCTCATTGCTGGTCCAGCTGTGCCTCGTCTTCTTCACTGCCTTGGCGCGAGCGGCAACCCAGGAGCCCCTCGTCGACGAGAAGCCCATCTATCGCGCAGGGGATGCTATCCCCGTGACGTGTCGTATGTCGTTTTTGATTAATTGCAATATGATCCCTTACTAACACACCTCGAGTCAACAGGACATCTGATACTGGCGAGCATGTAAGCAATACACCATGCTGTGACTGATACAGCCAACTGATAGCGTGACAGGTCACAGATGCCTCAGGGCAGCTTCAATATGTGCCCTTCCCCGTATGCAATGAGACTGGACGCCCACTAGAGATCTACTTTGGTGTCGAGAAGGACATCAATTGCACCCTCGACTTCATCTCGGACCCCATGTTCCACCTCCTCGAGTTCTACGTCCACAACGACGCTCCCATGACCTGTCGCATCCCCACTCGTCCCTTTTCCGCTTCTTACAAGGCTCCGAAAGAAGACCCCTCGATTGAGGGCCAAGGCAGTCTCGACGATGAATACATTCCCCTGATCATTGCTTTGACAGGCACACTACAACTCTCGCATCTCCACGTCTCTTCACACCTCAACATGCTGCTACATGCTGCTCCCAAGTCCGTCTCACCCGGTGTCATTGACGCTGCCACCGCCTATTCAATTTCTACCCGTCCACCCACTCGCATCGTCATTGGTGACGCTCTGCCCTTCACCTTCTCCATCCGCTGGTACTCTGGCCAGCAATTGCCCTCTGGTTGGTCCGGCGTCGGCGGCCACATCTACGCTAGCACTCTGATCTACTGCCTCTTGAGTGCTGGCGCCGCAGCTGCCATCTGCATCGTCTACTTCCGTGGCGTCGAACTTCCGAGAAGGCTCAGGAACCACGGCAAAGATAGAATGACCGGCGGCATGGAGGGTGGCAGATTGGGCGGATATGGTTATGCAGTAGGCACTAGCAGCTATGCCTTGGGTTCTGCTGGAGGCAAGAGGGACTAAAAGTTTGCATCATCTTGAACATCTCTTCTACAATTGTATACAAAATTCACACGTTACAAACATGGAATCGAGTCGAGTGTATTCACGCCATCCTGGTCGCTTTGGCATCAAGTCTGTTTTCTCTGCCTGGAAACAGAGCGGCCCATTTACATGGCGACAACAGTATGAGCAGCGCAGACACAAGCAGAAAGAAAGTTGCGACCAGGCGAACAAACCATCGAAAGCATTCAAGTCTCTCTATCCATTGTGAGAAGATGTAAGAAAGAACTCGACCTCATAACCTAAAAGCCATCGTCCATTTTATGAAAAGAAGAGTAACCTCGTTATGACCCATCCATCCCTCGTTTACCTTCCTGACCACCTGTATCCCAACCCAACCCCGATCATAAAGTCTTCCCCAAACAAGAATTGAAAAGTGTTTGTCGTGTTTCCTTTTGTTTCGTTGTGATGTCGAGCTCTGTCCCAGCAAAGTCTCTTGTTTTCTTTTTCTCGTTTGTGAATGTGAAGCGTTGTGTTTTTTTTTCTCGTAGTCGAATCAAGACGAGGAGACAGAGGGGCCCTTGTTGATGCCCTCACCGCAGAGTTCGACGTGGGCGTTGAAGTTGCTCCAGCTCTGTAGGAACAAATCGTCAGTAAGAGTGTTGACAGAACAAGGGCAGATCACTTACGCAGGAAGCTGTGATGGGCATGCTGCCCTGTGAGTACTGGACAACCTTGTTGTTCCTGTTGATGCTGACCTGAGGAGTAGTTCCACTGGAACCAAGATCCTCAGGGAAAGGAACCATAGAAAGAGCAGGACCGGAAGAGTTGGCCTCAAACTCCCAGTACTCGTTGGCACCTACGCTGATAGAGATGGTGGCCTTGTCCTTGACCAGAGCCCATGCAAACACGGCATCGGTGGGATAGTTCTGGTTCTTGATCTTGCTCGAGGAACCGCCGTAGCATGCAGCGGCCTTGGGGTGCACGCGGTACCAGTAAACGACTTGGTCCATGGTGATGGCAGGGGCCTGGCCATTCTTCCACCAGTTCAGGTAGTACTTGGCCATGACGCGCCAGGGTGCGTGGTTCATGCCTTCGACATAGTTTTGCATGCCGTTGCTGTAGGTGACATAGTCAGTGGCGCTGGTATTCGTCATGCTGGGAAGATCGCGTAGGTAGTGTGATTCGCAAAAGTCGTTCCAGGTAAGCACTTCGATGATATCGGGAGAGAACTGGTTGTTGGCAATGGTGTGCAGACGCTGGGCGAAGAGGGTGTCTGAGTAGGCGACCCAAGAGTCAGAAGCGATACCGTTGTTGAGATCCTTGTATTGCCAGGGGGAGACGGCCATGATGTAAGGTCCAGTCTTTCCGTTCTGGGTCAGCGCAGCCTTGAATGCTTCGTCGGCGGTGCAGGTCATGTTGGCGTCCATCAGAGGCCATGCTTGCCCTTGATAGTCGTTAGTCAGAGTTGACAGCCAGACATGTATAATCACTCACAGTTGAAGTAACCATCGATAGAAGGGTAGTCGCTGACCATCTTGGCAGCAGACTGCTGAGCATTGGTTTGAGCAGCTTGTGCGTACGAGACAAGAGCAGGAGCCAGGGAGATCGGGCTGCCTGCGCTCTTGCAAGAGTTCTTGAGGTTCTGGAAGAATTGGTTTCCGTATGCATCGTTGTCGTCGCCAGCATAGGTCGAGACAAGAACATTAGTGTTCCAGCGCATAGTAGCAGAGCTGCTAGCATGCTTAGTAATCATGTCAGTCATGAAAGTCGTGTTCCAGAAAGTGTTGCAAGTGGTGTAGCTCATGTCGAAAGAGAACATGAGCTTGAAGCCGGTGTTCTCGGCAGCTTCGAAAGCATCATCGATACGGCTGATCTGCCATTTGCGGCTGGGCGAGGTGCAGTCCGGTGGGATCCAGTTCAGAGAGAAACCATCGATGCCGGCCTGCTGAGCAGCCTTCATGTCAGTCATCCACTGTCCCACGGTGTAGGCATAGGAGTTGTCGAGCATGAAATGCGCAACAACAGACTTTGCGGCGACAAGGTGAAGATTGATGACAGCAAGTGCCAAAGCGGTCCAGAACTTGGAAAACATCTTCAGGTGGTCGTTTGGCTCAACGTGAACGCTGGAGTTGGATCAAGAAAAGTGTTTGTTTTGAGAGGCGCAAGCGCTTGAACTGTTGACTTGTAAAGTGAAGAGAATGAAGCAAAAGGAGTGGCACACTACTATCAAAGCAGTGCAAGGGTATGTCAAAGGAGTGACTGAATGAATGGAAAGGCGAAAACGCCAAAAAAGACTGTATAACAGACTGACCAAGAGAAGAGAGATACAAAAGCAAGGAAAGGGATGCACACCTACAAGGCCTATATAAAAAGTCTACAGAGAATCCAAGGAGGCGGCCACACCTCGTCTGCACACGTGAAAAATGCCATGCTCCCAAGTTTGATTGCGCTGCCGTTACTCGCAAACTGGTTGGTTCGGAAGGGAGAGAGGGATGGAGACTCCAGAACTGGTGCAGCAGACAGTAACCGGGAGGGCCCGCACCTGTTGTATCAGATATAGAAGGCTGCATGAGATGCAGAAGCGTTTCAGGAGCCGCAAAGCTGTTCGCCATTGCCGTGCTTCCAGATCCACGTCGAATTACAGACATACTGGCTCGTGGAGGTAGAGATGGGCTCATAGAACATAGAACGAAGACTCCGTTCGATAAATTCAGGTCGTGAGCAGATGAGGCTTGCTTCAGAGAGGCACATCCAGGAGCCATGATCTCTGTGACACGGCTCTGGCTGGGAGATAATTTTCACAGCTACGTTTCTGACACACATCTGCATGTGGAGAGGAAGCACTCAGCGCTTAGCACACCTGCCCGCCTGATGCCCGTACCCTACTAGGGCAGCGCTCTTCGGACTCCGAACATCCGTCTATAGGGAAATTAACCTGAAGACCCACACAGGTGTTTTGTGTGGTATTGGTGATAAGAGTGTGCGACCTTTGGTGCACGCCGCGCCGAAAGCGCAAACAGCCTACAGCATTGCCACTGTCCATTCCATGTCTACGGTCACAGCACACGTCACTCGTCGTGGCTCCAAAAGGAGGGTTGATAAAACAGATTCTTCTCGAGTAGCACGTTAAGGTTTTGCAAGACTGCTGTCAACCGCCAAGCCGAGCGCAAACAACCATTGCTCGGAGTGCATCACATCTGCTACCAAACGCACGTCAACACAGTTGTTGTTTCAGATGCACCGCAATTTCGACATCCCGCTCTCAATCTAACCAGCCCTAGGACCAGTTCAACTCTCGAACATGCGGGTTAATGACACAAGGGCCGACTTGGTTTCCCGGATGATCATCATCAACAAGTCATCCAAGACGACCGGGTTGCAATCACAGGTAGCAATCAGCAACAACAAACATGTGTGCTGCCTAGGTAAGTGCAGCTTGTGCTACATGCGTATGCCCTAGAGACAGGGATCACGACTCCCTACTTGTCAAGAGAATAGATCAAGGAGAAACCGGTGGCCACGATGAAATTGGCTATGCATGGGTGCGTGCTGCTCTACGAGATGTCGTTTTCTTCTGCCTCCAACTCTCCCCTGATTTGTGGGACAAAGGCTAACAAGAGCAGTTGGAGAGAAAGAAATTAGCCCGACTCCTGCATAGAAATCCACCGAGTCTAACGGAACCTCGTTCTCTGAAGCTCTGCTTTGTCGCCATGGTGTTCACCAGTGTTCATCAAGTTGTGCTGGTTGTGTATAACGCGAACAAGTCATGTTATGCGAGCTTAATGCTTTCGGCGAAAGCAGGGCGGCGTCCGGATCGGAAAGAGAAAACGAGATAAAGACTGACGATCATCGGCACTAAGGCGTGTGCGGATGCGGGGCAATTCGATTGGTCAGTGGCGATAAGTGCCATCAATGATGATGATGCTTGCTTCTCCTTGTCTCCTGCCCCTCGTCGTCCTTCATCCACCTCACTCTCGCTCACTGCACTCGAGTTCCCGGTTCATTGGCGCACTCTCATCATGGCTATCTCGCACGATCCTATCACCGCAGCGCCCACAGGCATCGACATTGAGGCATGGACAGTTGAACAGGCAGCCGAGGCGCTACAGGCAACGACCATCTCGACGCCGACCTCTCCTAGACCCCGCGCCAACGTCACAATCGAGATTCCGCTAGATGAGAATGCTCTCGCTGCCGCAAATGATATGGCTACCGCCAAGCCACGATCAAAGCAAGAAGTCCATACCGTCTACAAGAGGCGAGAACCCGTCCGCCGCGATAGTCTAAAACGCCGCGAAGCCTTGCTCAAGGGTAAAGAGGGAAGCCGTCGCAGGCAGCGATGGGAGAACGATCGCCTGCTCAGCAACCCATACGCTCAACCCCCGTTACCCAGCGACTGGGAAGTCCGTCCTACATACCCCATTCATGACGTCCCATACTTCCTGGCACCGCTTTGGGATGCCGAGTACAAGGCCAAGGCACAGGCCAAGGTGAACACACGTCGTGCAAACAATGTTGGCGACACTCGCGCACATGGTTCCAAGGACGAGCAGGCCGCGGCAAGAGTCCCGCGTGAACTCCGCGAGAAACTTAAGAAGAGCCGAGGTGCAAAGAACATGCTCCAGGACCTCGAAGACGAGGTTAGAAGCTTCGTACAACAATGGTCCGCCAAGGAGCGCCAGCTAGCTGAGGATGGGTTGGTTGATGCTGACAGTGAGGACGAGGAAATCGTCTTCGTTGGCCGTAATGGTGCAATGAGCGATGATCGCAAGCGTTCGAAGAGTGTCGTCAGTGATGACAGCAGTACGAGCATTAGCAGTGATGATTTAGCAAAGGAACGAATGATCCTTGAGAGTCTCGCTGATGATCGTAGCGCTGCATTTGGGTACGTATATGCTTTTGCTTTTAGTGATAGTGACCGCTCGCTGACAGTCATTAGACGCTGGCTTGTACATTCAATCGCGACATATTATGGCTTAGAGACGTGGTCAGTCACTAAGGGCAGCCCAGCTCGTCGCGAGGCCTACATAGGTCTTAAGCATAAGGTTGCACCAGCGTTCACTGAACTACCACGACCTCTTTATGTTCTTGTCTAGATTTTGATAGACTCCGTTTTCTGTTCGCTGTTCATATATCGACTACACCGGAATAGACGTCCGTTTGCGGTCTTTCGCCGCTAGAAGTGCTACTTGAAAGCCTGTTTCGGCTTTGTCACCCTCAACTGCTCATTCGCTCATGCTTCGTGGTGTGGCCAGTATCTTCGCATATATGCTATCATTCCTTCCTTCCTAAGGTGTTGCAGTTCATCGCCTTTACCCGATTGGTCATTCTAACCCTTTCATGCCTCGGACACTATCATTTTTCGTGTCCACTCATGCACGGTGCATGTTTATATTCTGTATTTTTGGATACGTTCTGCTGATTATATTGCGTTAAAACTAGCAATTTAGCACATACGGCCACAGTCAGCTGAAAACTGGGACTTGGTGGCAGGTTGCAGGTCAGGGAGCTAGGGTCGTATTAAGCAATATACCTTCGTACACGACAGCTAAAGAACAACTAAAACTCGAACATCTTTCAGGAAAGCAGGCTGAGACCTCGTAGTAACTTGGATTCATCTCTCCATTTCGATGGTGGCTTTCTTGCAGATCGCATGAATTTGTTGTCGTATCCGAGCTGGGCGTGGACTGTTGTCAAGCTTCTTTGGAATAGACTTCGGGCCTCGTCGCTGAACGCAACATCGACCAGAGGCTCCCACAATCGCATTGCTTTAACCGTTTCGCCGTGGGTTGTATACGCAGGCTAATGCATGTATGGTGAGTTGACGATCTTGGTCTTCCAATGGCAAGAGTCGGGCTTCGACATCGACCAGTTCTTGAAGCAGCTTGATGGCGTCTTCATGCCTTCCGAATTCATGATATAGCTCGCCTAGCAGCCTGACATAATCGCGTGTCTCTTCGTCATCTAGGGGTCCATCTTTTCTTCGGACAGACAACCATTGCTCCAAGACTCTTGTTGCATTCTCAGTGTCTCCTGTGTCAGTGTACGCTGTTGCCAAACCCAGAATGTCACCCTTTCGCTTCACGTTGGCGGGCAAGTCCGATTCCAGCGATGCGATTTCTTCCCAGATCTCGATTGCTTTCTCGGATCTACCATAGTCCTGATAAGCACATGCGAGCACGTTCATGGTGTTGAGCCGCTCTCTGTGCTTGCGACCCAAGACACTGGCCCTAACGACGGCCAGCGGACCCAAGACAGCGATAGCTTTGTCGTATTCTTCTGCGTAGTTGTAAGCCAATCCAAGACAATGCTGCGCTGAATGAAGAAGATGGTCATCAGGCTCCAAACATCTACTCATAACCTTGATCAGACGTTTCAGCATTGGGATGGCTTCCATGTGTCGACCGTGGCGGACGTATACAGAAGCTACTAGTTTTTTTGCATCCAGAACGTCTGGATCATCTTTAGGCAAGTACGCTTCCCTGGCCCGGATGACTTGCCAACCCAACTTTATAGCCTGGTCAGGATGCTCTTCAGCAAGGCATTCCGCCTCGCCCTGAAGCAGTAGTTTCATTCTGAAACACTCTGTAGACTCATCAAGTTTACATCTTTTACCAAGTAGGTGCAGTATCTTTCGAGCCTCAGTACGGCTGCTGTTGATCAACAACTGAGACGCAAAGAAGTAGAGTACTCGACCCGTGTTCAAGGGTATCTCGCACGACGAACGTCTTTGAGGCCAATGATGATAACACTGTTGAATGTGAGGGTACAGATCTGTCATGTAGGCTTCCGGAAACATCGTGAGCCCGGTGGAGAACGCGAGGAGCGAAGCCGCTTTCTTCCATGACGAATCTCGTTCCGATGTGCTTAGACGTTCTCGAGCCCAGCTGTGTACAAGAGGGTGTATCGAGATTGTGCCGGTTTCCTTATCTAGATTGATTAACGAGAGTTGAAAAAGGCGTGCTCTGCTCGTCAGGTAATCTTTCAATGAGTTCTGACCGATAACTGAAAAGACTTGCTGACAGTGCCAGAGACACACCTGATCAATCTCTCCTTCGATCCATTTGGAATGTGAGATTGATTTGAGGGTCCGGCTCTTTATAGACGAGCGACCCCTGGCGAATTTCTGGAGACCGGACTTCCATCTTGGGGTTTTGCGTTCAGTGCGATCATCTTGTTCATAATCTTGTTGCATTTCATGTTCGCTTTTACAGCTTTTCAGGGCTCTGACGAAGATTTCTTCCTGTATGTCTTCATGATGAAAAAAGGATAGAACACCAAGTAATTCGAGCGCCAAACAGTCTTCGCGAGCGCTTGACCCTTCTAGTGCGGCTGCTGTCACTTCGAAAGTCGAATATACATCTCCATAACTCTGGTTGAATTTTTCATGCATCATCCGCCTCGGTTGGCGCCTGAAGACATCTGGGTATTGCTCCAGAGTGCAGTAACCTTTGTTGATGTAAGAACCAGCAAGCACCAGAGCCAACACAAGCTGCTGGAGGAGAGTGACAACTTCCTCAGCATAGGATTTCTGTCTTGCCCAAGATACTGGCTTCAGACCACATGCTTTGAGTACAAGAGCAACCGCATCTTCGCGATCCAGGATATCCAAGTTTTGTGGTTTGCCCAGATGTTGGTACTTGACCAAACGTGTGGTGAAAATGATGCTACCTCTTTGAGATGGCGGAATGTATTGGGTATAGTCGATCGTTTCGTCGTCGCAGTTGTCCAGGATGAGAAGCCAAGAACGACCGACATTTGCAAGCCAATGACGAACAGAGTTTATGTCAGTGTCCTTCAGTCCGCAGACATGCGCAATCCGTACGAAGCTCTGTTCGGCGGTTGTTTTTGTATTGGCGTCGACCCAGAACACGGCCCAGAACCTTGAAAAGTCAGCAAACCAAGATTTAATTGAATGATCACCCGCACGTACTTGTCCCTGTTCGCCTCTGCAAATCTTATAGCGACTTCGCTCTTGCCTGAACCACCCATGCCTTGGAGCACGGATATTTGGCGTGAAGGTTGGATTTCGACATTGGGATCTGGTAGTAACTGTTTATTCAACTTGCTCAGGACGGCCACACGGCCCGTGAACAGTGAACTGGATCTACGAGGCATGATCCAATACTGATTGCCTATATTCAGTTGTGTCAGCAACGTTTGTGAACCAGTGCCTGAAAAAGAATGCAGGGACTTGTGGTAAGGGTGGTTGATTTGGTCGGTGAATAGTTTGGGATTGCTGAGACCAGACGCTATGCTTGTTGGTACATAAGAGCTATTGACCGCGGGGAGCAAAGCAGAGATTGAGTCTTTCTACCTCACCATCACCTTGGGCAGGATACATGTTGGGAGGCATGTGTTACATGGAACCAACGGAGAACTAACCGATCGAAGGCAAGGCAGACACAGCTGTTGGAGTCACTACTGCCAGAACCTCTTTGGCATATGCAGCAGCCGTCGCTGCAGCATATCTGTGCCAGTCGTCATTCTTGTGCGTGTCTGCATAGTCCGAT
Organism: Aureobasidium sp. EXF-12298; assembly: GCA_024195555.1. NCBI lineage: Eukaryota > Fungi > Ascomycota > Dothideomycetes > Dothideales > Saccotheciaceae > Aureobasidium > Aureobasidium sp. EXF-12298. Next base: position 12,239 of record SWBJ01000411.1, read on the forward strand.
ATTCCTCGGACCACCAAGCAGGGAAATGCGGCGTCTAGCCCAGCGGCCTCCATCTCAAAGCACAGTACACCATGTCTTGCATGAATGTCCCGTGCCAATCGAGCGTCTTTGATAACCGCATCTCCCGAAGCGATGGGTCCGTAATGAACTGCAGGGTATGCAAAAGGCCGTCTAGATCGTCTGCACAATTGGTCTCTATCACAACCCCTGCACGATCTTCCAGTGTTTCTGTGTGTGTAGCTGGCTTCGAAGAGTCGATCGCGAGCTGTCAGTGTGTGTCAGAGCATGTTTAGCGGAACAACAGCGCCTCTCAGTGGTTCTACATACCTGGTCGTGGGGCAAAGCTAACAATCGCTTGTTTGTGAAGACTCGCGATATAGTCTCGATCTCCACACATGTGATTCCGTTGAATGATACCAACGGCAGTTCGGAGTGGCCTGGGAGCCTTGTCCATGACACCCCTTGGAACGAAGTCGGAGTCTTGTATATATTTCCCATGATCATATTGTATAACACCTGGACCATTGTCCTCGGCTACGCCGACCACAATGTCTCCAAGCCGAATATCGGTCTTAGAAGTCCACACACCACCTGCAATACCGACCATGAGGCCGAACTTGAGGTTGGGGAATGTGCGACGCATGTCCTTGGCCACAGTTGCAGCAGAGGCTTTTCCAGTCTCAGCTAGCGGTAGCTGAGCAATAGCGATGTTGTGGAACCCATCTCCAGTCTTCAAGTTGACACGGCCGTACGTGTAGATGTTGTCGTCGTGTTTTGGAAGCGGTATTGTCTCATGGTACACATGATCGAGCATCAATTGGGCGACTGATGCTTCCGTTGCCAGTGCACAAATCCAGCCGATCTGAATATCGTCCAAGGAAAGGACCATGGCGGGCTTAGGTCTTGCGATTCGTTACAGTGACTTAGCGTCTTGGTCTACCTATGTTACTCGGAGGCCAGTCTGTATCAGTCTCACCGACCGGGTTCCAACTTACTTGTGAGCTGTTACGGACCGAGCACTGCTTCGAAAGATAGTAAGAAGGCAAGTCCTGTCATGCTCGTGGACCTCAACGACTGGAGATAGCGCGTGACTCTTAGTGAACTGAAGAGCAGCGACAAGGCGCAGTCTATGCATGGGTGAGTACCGAGGTCCGAGAAGAGTGAGTATGACCATACCAAGGATGTGATATCGCTGTGCTCATGCGTGTCGCGATGAACAGGGGTAGGTATACAGCGTATCAAGCATCATCGCAGTCAATTCCAAATTGCCTGGCCACACTAATACGCGCTATCGAATGCCATACGCCTCTGAGAAAGGCAAGACGTATCGAAAATTGACGTAGTGTAGGCGCCAAGGCCAAAACAAGGCATCTCGAGATACCCAGATTTAGAAGCTTAGGACGAAAGACGGTTGGGGAGCTGACAGACAAGCAGCCATGTCTGAGCCTCGACTCTTCAAGTAACTACCGTAAGCTAGATCCTTCTGATCCGCTGTCCAATACCGTGCGTTGATGGACTGACACGTCACACGCATGCCATGCATGGTTCTGAGATTAGAACGTGGACGACACATGAAGTCAACCCGGCCAGCGGTTTGCATAAGGTGATGCATGCAGCAATGACAAAACCGGCGAATCGACGTTCTCGATGCTCGAAAGAATGCCTACGATGATATCAAGAGACAGATCCTCCGTTCATGCCGATGGGAATGATTGGATGGTGATACAGAAAGGCTGACAACCATCGACGTCGGAGGCCGGTCCCCGCCAAGAGGGAGCTTCTGACGGTCGGCTGCAGCTACTCGACGGCCCTTTCTTCGGAAAGAATTTGGGCAAAGGGCCGTCAAGTAGCTCCAGCCAACCGTCCTTCTCTTGACCTCGAGCTCTATCTGACGACTTGGTCGACTGCTTTCACTCTTGCATCCTAGCAATGATGGCTCTTGTTCTCGACTCAGTCTTCCGAGTGATGTTTTGATGTACAGGGTGTTCCAGCACTAGATGGTCAGCGCATTCACTATCTCATGCGCGTCGGTTGCTATGCCAGTCGGTGGTGTCATTCATCGCCGCGCATCTGTGTGGCTTCATGCAGCATGTTTCATGATTTCTCCCCGGCAGGTACCCTAATATTTTGATAGTAATAAAGAACTCATGTAATGAGCCACGAGCTGGAGAAGGCTGATTTGACGTGGTAACAGACGTATCAAGGGCTCTCGTAGGTTGTCAGACAATCGGGTATATTACCCCATCGCTGTCTCGCTCCTTATAAACATACACATCACCGATCGATATCCTTCAGTCCATCACGAAAGTGCCAACCATAGCTTCCCTACAAATGTCTGTCTTGCTCAAGGTATCACTACTTCAGTATTCTTACTGACCGTCCCAACAATACCTCAATCTCCAAGCACCACTCAATACCGGGCAAGAACCTTCAAACCAGACCCGCCTACATGGCCAGCTTGAAAGGACAAGACGAGACTGCTCGCATGGGAGCAGCCAGAAAACCCAAACTCCACAGCAAGAATCTCCAAACTGGTCCTGCCTATCCCTTCGCTCGCTATCGTCCTCGCGAAATGTGAGATGATGTATGCCTAGAGAGATCAGAGGGGTGCGTGGGTCTTGCTCAACGTGTGCATGTCAAGATGGATGATCTGTTAAATCTTATCTCCCATCCACTCGTAGTAGTTTGCGAGTAGGGCATGTACTCCGATTTGGTCGGATATGCTGTCGGGAGAACTCCCCACAGAGGCGAATATTGTGGACATTCTTTTCCCTACAAAGGGCCCGCTTCTATGATGTGATCCCGAAAGTTTCGCGCGAGGACGATTGCGAGCGAAGGGATACGGCCAGTCTAAAAGAGCAGGAGACGATCCGTCAATATAGAGAAAACAACACAAAAAGAAACGGCCATAGTAGCTACACTATCATGTAAGTGACAGATGCCTGTGCTCGAGCAATGAGTCGTCTTACCCAACTGGGGCGGAATATCTTGCCATTTGCGATTCGATCTCGTGGACTTGGCATCATGATAGCAGTCTCTCAGGCCGCCTTGACAGTCAATCGATACGTAAATCCTATTGCCCTCGAGCGCATCGGCTTCTACTGTGTCTTTTATCTCGGCATGCTCATTCTTGCTATAAGTAATCGCAAGCTCAAATTAAGGGACATGCTTAACTCAGCTAACAATGACAGATGATCATCATATACCTCATATTCCCGGAAACCAAAAATCTTTCAGAAGAAGAGCTTGTCTTGCTGTTTGAAGACAAGCAAGATGCGGTGCTTCAGGGACTCGAGGCGGAAGAGAATGAGATTGCAGATGCTCTGGATGGCGCAAACGAAAAGCCTGAGTTCTCAGTAGAAGTCGTCAAGTAGGGGCTGCATACCTTGTGATTGTTGCTTATGAATCTCGACATGACTGCCATGCTCGTATGTTCAAGTCAGACCCGACCAGGCAGATACAACAAATTCATACGATCTGCAAGCAAGCCATCGTCGAAATGGAGAGATGGTTCCAAATTACTACGAGGTCTCAGCCTGCCTTCCCACAAGAGAAGTTGGAGGATTCGGCTCATGCACATCGGACAGGCTTCAAGGCTGAGGGATTGTCTGGTGATCAACCAAACCAAGCCTTGCTATTCTTAGCTATGCATAAGCAGAAGATCGACGGAAACGTGGACCTCCAGTCTAGACTGTATGCTTTCTTTCGACTTCAGTTCTTACCATTTCTATCTACTTTAACCTCTAAGCGCTCCTTCCTCTTTCTACGATTCCACGAGTACCCTTCGGACTTGCCCATCTCGTTCACAAGACTATTCATCAGAAATTCACCAGAACAGTTCACCAGTTCTGCCCATCCGTTGAGGCATTTTCGACGATGCAGGAGAGCCAGAGCGGGGTAAAGGGCGGGTTGGTGGTGGCTGCGTTTCAGTGCATTGCTCTTTCCGGTTGTGGAGAGATACATGGCATCATCCAATACTTGTTTGGCCTTTTGCATGACACTCAGCCCAGAAGTTCATAAGCAGAAGTACAAGGCTCAGATTGTCCGGATGGCTGTTGGAGGATCCGTAAATATGGGTAGGTATATAACAAGTATACATTTTGCTCTATAAAGAGCTTTGCTCCGTTGGCTTTCTGTGATATCCTTTGACTTCAAAAGAATCCCAAGTTCTTAGAATCTTGCCTCTGTCAAGATTACAGCTACAAACCCAAGGTATGATCTATATCCATAAACATGTTACTGTTCCGAGTATATGCAACTGACCCTGAGCGAGCAAGACCGCTTGCTAGCCAAACATCCACATTCGCTCTCCATAATCTTCACCATGCGAACGAGCAGAAACCTTCAGGACGGCGGACCAGGTCGACAAGGCCTAGGCAGTGGCTACAGACAGCCCCCACCCCCAGGCTACACCAGAAACCTTCAGGACGGCGGACCAGGCCGACAAGGCAATGGCCCTACTGCAGCCCAACGCGCCGAGCATATGCGCCGAATGCAAGAACAAGAGTACCAGCGCCAGATGAGAGCAGAGGCCGAAGCAATCCATCGACAGCAGATGAGAGAAGAGCGTGAATTCAGAGAACAGGTGCGAAGAGATGAAGAAATGAGACGCAGAGAACAAGCAATGTATCGTGGAGGGCAGCAGGGTCGAGGTGGGTATTCTGGTGGAGGAAGGGGAGGAGGTCCGGGGCCCAGATACAGAAGCAAGAATCTCCAAACTGGTCCTGCTTATATGGCCAGTCTGGAAGAGCAGGAGACGACCCGTCAATACAGAGAAAACCAGAGGAGAAGAGGCGGCTCTGGCTGCACTGTCATGTGAGTGACAGTTGCCTGTGCTCGAGCAATGAGTCGTCTCACCCGACTGGGGCGGGACACCGATTCTGCTGCCTACCGCTTCTGCAAAGCCATCTACAAAGGCTTGGACAACTGCTGGTAGCCTAGTGATTATGAGCTTAATGCTATGATGATAGGTATTAATGGCATGTTTACTTCCTATAAGCAATTTTTTGCGGCCTACCCGAGCCTCCAAGATGGCTGTAAGCTCAAGGAAGATGCGATGAAGCCCGTGCTACTCTTGCACGGTATCACGCACAGTATGACCTGGGGCGGACATTGTCGAGTCGCAGATGAGAGACAATCAAGCTAAGCTTGAACTTGAGCACTTTGCCAGAGCTGCTGATACTAGTGTTCTCTCTTCACCAAGAAGACAGACCGCAAGCGCATGACTGTTTTCAATGCGATGGCATTGTTTACCCTCAAGACCGGTAGAAGTCGTCAAGTCGGGGTTGCAGACCTCGTGATCGTCACTCATGCATCTCAACATGACTGGCATGATCATAGGGTTGAGCCAGAACCAATAGCTGCCGTACACCAGTGTTAGCGAATTCTGGGCGCTGTGTGTTCTGTTTGTTATGCTTGATTTCATTTATACAAGGATCGGTGGATATGACAGTAGCAGAGAATCGGTAAAAGTACATCTCTGTTTTATTGAGCAGTTGTCTAAACTCATAGCTTCTGATACGAGCGATTGAGTCATATACGCCTAATTCTTCTAGTTCTCATTGAAGACTATATCAACGGCGCTTAGAGAAGACCAGAGGACATCCATCCTATATGAACATTAGCCTAGGCCGATGCCTATGAGATGGAATACGACTTACCATGGGGAACAGAGTTGCGAAAACCTTGATCTCCTCAGACAACTCGGTCTCATAGTGCTTCCAGTCGAGTTCCATAGCAGCCTTGCCAATCATGCCGGCCATGGATAGTGGCACGTACCTTCTCGCAAGACAATCATGTGGACCGGCTCCAAAAACGAGCCAATTCTTGGTCTTGGACTCGGCGTCGCCAGTGATCCATCTTTCAGGGTCAAAGACGTCTGGTTCAGGATAGACCTGCGGATCGTGCAAGGCTGGGTAGCAGGACGGGACGATCATGGAGCCTTTCGGTACAGTATAATTCGGCGTAACCGGGAAGTCTTTGGTGGCAAGGTAAGGGACGAAGATGACAGGCGGTCTGTGGCGAAGAAGCTCTTTGACGACAGCGTTGGTGTAGGTCAGCGACTCCAGCATGGGCTGATCGAAGGGCTTGTTCTTGTCTCCACCGCGAGCGTCGAGGTTCTCCTGTCTGAGGCGATCGAGTACGTCGGGGCGCTGTGCAAGGATTTGGAACAGCCAGGTCGTGGCGCTGCTGGATGCATCCTGCGAAGCAAAGAGGAAAGTGAAAAGGGTCTCACCGATCTCGTCGTTGGTGAACTCGCGGATCAGGTTGGTTGGCTTCTCGACGTCTGTCTCTCCTGCTGCAATCCTCTCGCGATAACGGTTGGACTGCATCATGTGGAGCACCCAATGGTCAACAGTGCATGTCGGAGCAGCACCACTCGCCATGTTTGCTTTGCACGCGGCAGCACACTTTGCGAATTCGACATGAACGGCGTCAGCGACACGCTTACCTCGCCACACTTTGGTTCCAGGGATGTACATTGAGAATGGTACATTGACCAGCTCAAGAGCAGCAGTGGCAAGGTAGTAGTCGTCAGCGATCTTCTTGACAGCGTCCTGAGAGATGTAATCGCCGAAGAAGGTGCGACATGAGAGAGCACAGTTGATCTCGCGGAACATGGTCATGAAAGCCATGGGCTTGTTCTGGTTTGCCTCGCTGGTGGCCACGAATTTGTCAAAGTAATCGACCAGCACCTTTTCCTGGACGGGAAGATATGTGGCCATAGCCTTGTTGGTAAACAAAGGAGCCAATCCTCGGCGGTATTCTGCATGGTCTCGACCCTGGAGGAAGACCCAAGCTTTATGTCCGATGATGTCCTTTGCAATCGGGACTATGCATGGTTCTGCGTATGCAGGTGATTTGAAGACTTTGTGCGCCAGGTCGCGGTCCGAAGCGAGAACAACGAATCTGTGGGAGGGATTTGTTAGTCAAGAAGGCAGACTTGTGCTTTGGGACATCTCTTGAGAGCCCTTTTTATCCCTGACTTTTTTCTTGCTTCTTGGGTCAGGGACAATACCAGGATTGCTTTGTGCATTTTCACAAGTGGTCTTGGTTGGAGTGTGCAGGTTGGGAGAAGTAGAAAGACATACTTGTGGAAGACCGACACACAGCTCAAAGGACCACTTGCCCATTGTGCAAGATACGCGTCGAACTTTGGATCGAGAGCCTGGAGGAATGGACCCATGAGAGGAATCTTGAAGGCAGGTCCGGCGATGGATCCTTTGCGCTTGATGTACATGACTGCAAACCTCATATCAGCTGTGTTGATGGTACAAGGGCAGACAGGCAATGCTGCTTACCTTGGTCGTAGACTATGACTCCAAGGAAGAAAGTCAGAAGGTACTGCCACACAGACCATCCGCTAAGGACAGCAGGCAGAATGCTCTGTGGCAGAGCAGGTTGGAGAGTCGAGCCATTGACCATGCCAGTATTCCAGCTGGACATGGTTGCAGAGCTGTTGTCCATCGATGCAGCTATCTCAGATGCTGGAATCAAAATGGAGATGTTTGGTTTGGCAGATGCGTAAGGACGAGAGCAGAAAGCAGGCCCGGCGCATGTCCCTCATTTGAACAAGTTCAAGACCAGGTACGCGTGCGTGCATCGCGCTTTCTCATCCCCATCAGTCTCGCCCTAGCCGAGCATCCGGCTCAATCATCCCGTTACAGTCCCCGTAATGGCTCTTTCCACAAGGAATGAAATGGACTGATTCTGGTCCGAAATAACATGAACTCATTATTTCTCTACAAGATGCATCAATCCTTCCAGGATGATGTTGCGAAATTCCCCAATCAGGACTAGACTCCGAGTCGGAGTCTAGTCCTCTTTTGATCTAGTGCCGAGGGTTTCGTCCTTACGAGCCCATCGCTGCCCGTATCTCCACTTGATTCGCTTGCACCATGCCCTTGGGACGCTTGTGTGTGCACTTCCTCTTCTTTAGTCGTCTTGGAAATGTCGACCCCCTTGTTACACCGTGCAAACGAGTTGCTGCGCTTGACGTGTCCTAAACCACCCGACGTTGAACAAAGACACGAGACTTGTGCAAGCCAAATCACTTGTAATTTATCTCCCACATAATGCGAAGGACGCTCCGTCGCTCGTGTGCAGCCTGTGCCAGATCCAAGTACAGCTGCGATCGCCGCACTCCGACCTGCTCACGCTGTATCAAACGCCGCATACAATGTGAATATGCAAATGAGCCTCTGACTGCTCCGCCGACGACCTTGAGGTCAGACGCTGCGCCATCGTCAATCGTACTTCTTCTTCCAGACACAAGCAGGTTCAGTTCTCTGGACCCCTTCGACTCGTATCCACAGACAAGGCTCGATCGTCAACATGTTCAACGCCTCATACACAGCTGTATGTCTACTGTTCTCTGATCAAAGATATCGTTGGACTACAGCTGACCGAGTTAGTCCTAGCCAAGATCGCTTTTCAATACTATCCTCTGGACCTGAAAGAGTGCTCAAATCCTTTCATTGTATCGTGGTGGCCGTTGGCTCTAAGTGACCCGGCGCTTTTCCACGTCTCGCTCCAAACGGCATGCCTGGATGAGGAACTCCTAGCACAGAGAGGTTTCCAAACATCGGAACTTCTCATGGCCGACTCGGTGGCTTTACTGCGACGCAAGGTTCAAGACCAAGACCTGGCAATCCAAGACAGCACTATGAATTCTGTCATTACTCTAGCAGCCATAGAAGTACGTATCAGAATGAACTCAGCTGCGCCCAGACCCAATCTCTTCCCATTACTAAGTCAGTGTCAACAGTTCGGTAAAGGAAATATTGAAGTTAGTCAGATGCATATACAAGGGATTAGAAGAATGGTACACACTAGAGGTGGCATCAAAGAAGTAAGACGGACAAGTCCTCTCACTGCCCGCATGGTTAGCTGGTGAGTCAATACATACTTCTTGCTGGTACGCTACTAACGAACCATGGAGGGTCTCAATGATTCTCACAGGCTCCCCTCAATTTGAGACCCAAGACGATCTTGGTGTTGGAGACGGCATATCTCCTATCCCCGAATGGCACCTGGCCCAACCTCTCTCCGGGCCTGGTGATATTGTAGACTTTACCCTGGATGATCCGGTCGCAAACATGTTTCACCGTCTTCGCAATCTGTCACATACAGCACAGCAACCACCTCTCTCAACCACAAAACTTCATGATCTCGCATGCTTTGTGGTGCATCGGCTCCTGTCAACGAACTCGGATTTGTCACGCTCCACGTCATCATCGACCACAGAAGTTATGCGCTATGCTCTCATCCTTTATATGCTCATCATCCACGGAACGACATACTTTCCGCATACTTTCGTGCTCAACCAAGCCCTTGAAAAGTTTGTAGAACATTACGAAAGAAGCGATCTGTTATCCCATACACAGTATACATTGCGAGTATGGCTTATTACGATTGGCATGGTTGCTTCGATCGGCACGAGTCATTATTCTTGGCTTGCAGGGAAAGCAAGAAATATCACTGTTTCAATGCAGATGCATACGTGGGACGAAGTCTTCAAACATGTCAAGAGTATTCTATGGTTTGACATGGCACCTGGTGAGTCTGGTCTCCGACCACACTGGGACGCTATATTCAACATCTTGAACTCATCAGCTTTACCTGAGCACCAAGCCAACTACATGCTAAACAGCACGACCATGAAATAAGGATCGTTCCTAAGCACATCTGTCTTTCTAGCCTGAGGCAAGAGGCACCCGACATGTACTGGGCGACATGTGCAATTTCCAGTCCCCAGCCCATTTCTCCCTTACACTGACGTGTACCTGGACATCTGTCTTTGGGTTGAGGACCGTGACTGGATCATTGAAATCGAGAGCTGGGCTCTTTTCCCAGGTACCTCTGACAGGTCGGAGATCCACCCGCATCACGAAGAGTGCAACCAAGATCAGGATCTCGGTGGCTGCAAATTGTCGTGCTGGACACAGATGCGGCGGTGCGCCCCATGCAAGAAAGTCCCGACCTCTTTGCTTGAATCCGCTGGCGTGCGCACCCTGGTTGACAAATCTGTAGGGGTCAAAATCTGTCGCTGAAGGACCCCATAACTCAGTGTTAGAATGAATTGAACTTCCAGGCATCTGAAGATAGTTCCCTCTCCTGAGTAGATACTTGCCATCCAGCAGCGTATCGCTCATGACTTTACGGATAGCAGCATGGATGTGGCGGATTCTTTGAGTTTCTTGGAACACGGAGAGTAGAAGCGAACAATCTGTCTTCAAAGCAGCAATATTGAGCGCGAAGCCTTCTTTCTGCTCAATGATCGCACAAGCCTTCAACTCTTCTCGGACTTCAGCCAGAAGGTCTTTCCTGGAATACAGTTCCCAGATGGTCCAATAGAAAGTTGGGACCGTATTGCTCAACATCCCTATCGGTAGTGTTGCTTGCTGCTTGATGCAGTCCGTTTCGGATATACCAGCTTCTAACAAGACACGCCAGCGTTCTGTGAAAAGTAGAGATGCGTCCGAAGGAATGTCACTGCAGTATTCGGCATGTGCGTCGAAGACTTTTTGTCGTGCTGCGTAGCCCCTTCCGAAGATATCAAAATTCAAGCCTGAGATATGTGCAGAAAGATGACTATGCCAAGTCCTGTGTGCTCTATCGTCAACAGATGTCACCCAATTGGAATAAAAAGGCTAGTATACATACCAGAATGCTTGCTCGACTTCTGGATTCAGGAATGGATGCTCGTTTCCGTACACACCACAGCTTGACGCTTGAGTGACAACATGGCGGGCCCAGTCTAATAGCATGATTTGGCTCCCGTCTGTCTTACTACCTGAGGAGCTGACCAGAATATCAATATCCAAGAGTGCTCTTTCGGCCATCCTCTTATTTTGTTCATCAAGAGCTGGTCCCGTAGCGAGACTCATCCTCATAGCATGACTGAAATCTTCAACCAAGGGTCCGCCGAAGGCTTCGTTGGTCTCATCACTCGCATCGCCCCATCGACGTGCGACATGCTGAATCATAGGCCTGAAAGACAGGGTCTTGGACTGTCTCTGTATTGCGGGCAAGAGTCTGGTCGAAACGCTCGTGTAGAGCTTGAAATTGAGAATACCTAGAGTGAATATCTCCGAGTTGGAGGCAACCCTGTCTTGATGATTAGAAACCGCTGCAAGCAAGAGAGCATTCGAAATGGGACTCGTCGTACCTCAATCGACTATGATACGATGGTCCATTACGGATTATCCCAAGGACGTGACCGATGAGTGGTATGTTAGATCTCAATCGAGGCGGTTCTTGTGCCTTGTCTGTCAGACCAAGCAGATACTCTGCTGCATAGGCCAACAAGGCCAGTCCAAGTAAGCAACAACAAAGCTCGGAAATCATCATCAAACATTCAGAAAGAGTAACACGGTCGAGAGCAGTATTAGATGCACAGATATAAACATTGCGTCTCACCAGACTCTGGACCTTGGCTTAACACGAGCACATATAACAAGGTGCCAGCAATATACAAACATGGCCAGCCACAATCCTTGATGGTTCGGCGCGTGCACAGCCAATCTGCAGGCGCTTTGGTTCCCCAAATTGGAAAGTGGGGTGGGTTTGGGGAGACCTGGTCCATGCTTGGGACCTTCCATCTTGCGTGCCCTTCTTCAACACCATCGAATCCCAACGTATGCAATCCTTCGAGCAATATAAAGAATCCTTCGTGGTCCTAGGCTTATTATATTACGAGGCTCTCGACTCCTCCCAACTTTGCATCTTGGTGGAGACGCTCCTTCGTGCCCAACGACCGATTGACTGAATCAATTCAAGATATGGGCAGAGCAGACTGACTGTCCAGATCAATACGACAAAAGAGCAAGGCCAATCATCATTGAGACGAGCAACTTTCACCGGTATAAGTGGACTCGCATAAAAACCTCATCGTGAACGCCGCGCGGACTTTCAACCCTTTTCCGCGTCAAGACGAGGCTGTCAAGGCATGCGTTGGGTAACTTAGCGTAAGGGTTTGTGACTGCTCATTCAACCCCGAGTCACTTCTAAAATCTTGGATATACCGACGCATGAGGGTGCCGCTACCCAATGGGCTTTGAGAGCCTTCCCCAAGTATGCTGACTCAAACGAGCTTCCTTTTGATAGCAGTTTGTGCAGGCTTCTATAGGAAAATGGTGGCTCACGCATGCCGTGTGATTATGCGATACGAAAGTCGACACAACATGCTACTGCGTCTACATCCCCGACGTCCCCGACGTCCCCGGTAGGAGATAGCTCGCCTCAGGCTTCAGGAGGTCAAGCCGCTATACAAATCAATTGCAGTAGCGAAGCGAGACCTGCTTGACCACGGAGTTGATTGAGAAGCCCGAGAGGCTCTTACTCTTCCAGATGAGCACTCTAATCCAAGTTTCGGTCTTCTTGATAAAACCCTGGTAGGTGCATTAGTTGACACGGGGCAGGCAGATCATCAGGAAACAAATCCGATGAATATCTGCATGGGCACTACCAGTCTCTCCCGTGTGCTAGAGACTGCCACGCGATAGCTATGGAATGCACAGTACTTTCTGGAAGGAAATGGTGTCCAAGGAGAACACTCGTTTGAGGAGATCTCCACGTTTACTATTCTGATAGACTGTGCACCTTAATAGCTGCGCCGTGAGAGAAACAGCCTGTCGTGACATCGTGAGTGGAACGCACCATTGTCTCCCTGTAGTGGGTGCAGCATAAGTCTCCAACTTTGACCCACCTGGAGGATTTGATAGCGTGGAGCTTGGTTGGTCCCATGCATGCTCGCTATCCCTGCGCAGTGCCTGGTCTATCACAGTTCCAGAAAGCCAGAACTTGACAACCTTAGCTTCATGTGATGACAACTGCCGGCTCACTTCATGCTCGCTTGGCGATGGTGTGCTGTCTTTTGGTATAATCCTTCACGTGTCAAGGAGATACTGATATATAAAATGAGCGTCAAGAGCTCTTTCGAACAAAGTAGCTCACACAAATTGATTCTGTTTACTATCCAACCATGGCAGCCTCAACCTACAACGCTACAGAAGCCCTTGAGGGTATCACTGGGTCTCACCTTCCTGCCCCTTCTATACCATTCTCATATTTCTTTCTCTCCTCTTCTACTTCTGCTCTCACTGTTGTTGCTAGTGCCATTACCCTATACTGGTATCTGGTAACTCTCGGCAGAAAGAGTCGACCCTACATTTACGGAAACTATGAGTTTGACGCACCTACTGTTGGCTCCACCAACATGATACTGGGCAGATGGCAGTTCTTTAGAAATGGTCCGGCACTTATCCGTGAAGGATACGAGAAGTACAAAGACAACTTCTTCAAAGTCTCAGGCAATGATCTCCTCATCGTACCCAACAAATACTTGGCCGAGCTTGCAAGCTTGCCTCCAGAGAAACTCAGTCTCAACACTGCGATTGTTGATGCTTTTCAGCGTCTTCATTCGATTACCGCTGTGATCACTGATCACAGTCTGCAAACACGCATGATCGTGTCTCGCCTCACACCAAAACTCGGAGTGCATGTTCCCTTCGTTCAAGAACAGTTCCGCAAGTACCTGCCAACCGAACTGCCAGCGACAGAGACCCAATGGACAAGCATAAATGCCTTGAGCCTCGCTCGTCGTATGGTTCATAGAGGTGTAGCTACCCAGTTCGTCGTAGACCTCGCAGAGGACGAGGCTTATCTGAAGACCGCCATCGACTACTCGGAAAACGGTTTCATGCACAACTTCATGTTGCGCGTCTTTCCCGATCTGGCCAAGCCGTTCGTTGCCTGGTTCCTTCCTACAAGCTGGGGTGTGGACAGAGCGCTCAAAAGAGCAAGACGTATGATCATCCCGATCATCGCTGAGCGCAGAAGACGCGAACAAGACGACCCAAAGTATGAGAAACCTGAAGATTTCTTGCAGAATCTGATGGATGGCGGTGTCGAGCTCAACGATACCCCCGAAACTACAGTACAGCGTTTGATGGTCACATACCTTGGCTCTGGCCCTTCGACCGTGATCGCTGTGGCTCAAGTCTTGTTCGACCTTTGTGCTCACCCGGAATATATCGAGCCACTAAGACAAGAAGCCTTAAGCGTACTTCGCGAGAAGGGCTACACCAAACAAGCTCTAGCCGATATGAAGCAGATGGACAGCTTCATGCGGGAGTCTCAGAGACTCAGTCCACCTACCTTATGTACGTACAACTATCTTCTCATAATCATGTTCGATGACGCTAACCAATCCAACAGTGGGATTCAATGCCATTGTGCGTCAACCTCTTACGCTTCACGACGGCACTGTACTGCCCGATGGCGCTCACATCCAGATGGCAACATATGCGATTGGCACAGATCCTGAGCGAGTTGAGGATCCCGAGACATTCGATGGCCTGCGACAGTACAACAACAGGAAGCGCCCTGGCGAAAGTAATTGGCATCGTATGATAACTCCGGTTTATCCAACTTCTCGCTATATGCTGACATCGACGAACAGAATTTACTACCACGAGCGAGAACAATCTTCACTTTGGCCACGGCAAGATTGTCTGTCCCGGCAGATTCTTCGCCGACCACTCCATGAAGATGATTGTCAGCAACATTATTCTCAAGTATCACCTTCGCTTCCCAGGTGGAACCACACAGAGACCATCAAACACGAGCATGTACGATGTTCTGATCCCTGATCTGAACACTTGCGTCGAGTTCAAGCTGAGGGAGGATGCTGCCGAATGCAACTTCTAGGCCGAAAGTGGGTTGTGCATATGGAGAATCAGTGATGGACTGCATAACTTTAGTCAGAATGTTTGCAAGGAGCTTAAGCAGACTCAAATCCTAGTTTTGAGAGAATGATCTCTTTTGATGACTTCATGGACTTGTTTATTTATGTGATGTCTACATCAACATCGCTTGTTATGTCGCTTCAAGACGACCATCAATACTAAGGCCAATGGACGAAAGAGACTTGACGACATTCTCAATCAGCGACGTGTCTTCCACAGTCATGTTTCCAGCTTTCTCTCGAAGTACTAGTGCAGCAGCTGTGAGGGACTGCAACTCCTGCGATGATGGCTCATCTTTCTGGATCTGGAGAGTTTCTTCTTTCCACAGCTTCTTGTGCAAGTCTTCGATCGTGTAGATATTTTTTCTCTTCTCGCTGATCTCTCGCCTAATCCAATGTCTTTCTACGAAATGAAAAAGATTCCTGACGAATTTGGTCAACTTCATGAATCTCTCCCACTGAAGAATATACGCCGTCAATAGTCTCCCGGCAGCACTTTCGTCCATGTCGTTCTCTTGAGTCTCCCTTGGAAAAAGTTCGTGGCGAACGTCTGAACAATAGACCCGTATCTCTCGCTTTATGCTGTGGTAGAGATCTTCACAGTTAAGGTACGCTGTGCGACCTTTAGGCTTTACGGCGGTGCCATAGTTGAAAATTGCAGCGTAGAGTTTGGCGTAGGCGCCCGTAGATATAGGCACAGACTTGCTGTCGGGTGAGAGATCTTTTGTAGCAGAGTATATTTCGTGTACGCGAGTCTGAATCCATGCTAAAGTAGGTGCTGGGTTCGCATGTATCTCTTGTCTGGAAGGAACATCCGCGGGTTCCGTTCCCGGCTGCGGTATCGCTTGTTGTTTGGGGTCGAGGCTCATTTTTTGCTGTCTGGTATCAATGTTAAAGCTCAATTTTCAGTTTCGCGAGCGATGTTATGAGTCTTTGTAACGACGGCAATCCCAGGCAGCAATGCGAAAGGATTCGTATGTGATGTCATGTTGGAGAGTTTGATGGCCGAACAACCGGTTCTACTCGAGTTTGTAGGCGTACGTGCGAAAGCTGCGACTCGATGGATTAGATCTCCACCTGAACAAGTCACTTGCCTTGATAGATGCTTGTCCGGGCGAGATAGGTCCCCGACTGTGGAGGAGTCGGTTCAAGCTTGGTTCGTAAAAAGTCGCTTGCTGAGTGAAAAGTACGAACTGGGCGAGAGGAACTCCTCTATAGAGAGGAAAGGAAAAACTCTTTTTGCATGTGAACAAAACGCTACGCTAGAAAACAGGACGAAGATACAATACATAATGCTACACAGGTCCAACACCTAGGTGCTGACCTTGCTCCGTAGGGAAACGCCTTCCCGAGGCACCCACTTTTCCAGAACTTCGACACTCTGATCCATTGAGAAAGACTGATCTGTGTCTTCGAGGAAGCGTGGTGTATCACTCTGCAAAGCCATAACACGATCGGCCCACCTCATCAGTCTCTTGACAAGTTCTGGAAATTCAAGGGCACCCATGCCACCTCTCATCATGATCATCCGGTGTTGTGCAGGGCGGTGTATGAGATTGGCGGCACTTTTATCTCCATACATTGACTCGTGGAGAGCAATGCGACCAACGGCCAGGATCACTGAATCACTTATGGCGCGAACAGGATCATCAAGAGCTTCGTTGATGGATCTGACTGCTTGATCTCGTAACCAAAGTGCTGTCTCGGGCGGCAAGACATTCAGTCGTATCAAGTCACCGGACGCAAAGAGTAATCGGACGTTGAACAGAGCGGTATCCGCGAGGGCGTGTTGGGTCATAAATCGTTCCCATTTGAGTCCTTCTTCTCGAGTAATTCCCAAGGCAGGCCAGCCACGGGGAGCAAACACTGTCATCACTAAGAATCATGTTAGCGGCTAATTAACTTGGGCACTCACAGAAGCTGCTTCTTACTGTGATGTAATACTCTGTCATGCCATGGCTTAGTGTGCACAGGGTAGCAGTTGAAAGCATCGTAACTACCGCTGCCTAGATCATGAGGGCTCACCAGCTCAGAGTTTGGTGTGGTCAAAGTGGCATCTGGTGTCCCTATTGAAGATATCCAAGCCGAGACAGCGGTAGCAGGACTTGCGGCATATGATCTTGAAGACACGGAGGCAGAGGAAGAGCTTGTGAGTGTCTGTCTGCGAGAACTTGACGTTTGACTGCTTCGTGGAGTTCGCTTTCTTTTGATGTTTGATCGTATAACTTCATCCGACAGTTCCGTTGGACCAGACTTGGCAGTGGAACCTCTCTGGGCGTTGGTCGACTCCCAGGTGAATCTACGGACCGGGTTGGTAGAAGGAATCCGCGTGGGGACTGGATCCGAGTCGTTTGAGTCTTCGGACTTTTCTGGCGCTTCGAGCAGACTGTTTAGGTCGACTAGGCGAGAGAAACGAGGATCTTCTGAGGAGCTAGAGGATTTTGGGTGGTTATTGGGACGAGCACCCTGGGCCCATCCCGATGCTGCAGCGGCAGAGCGGATTCGTTTCTTGTTTCCTTCGCTTACTGCGTCCTGAGGAGCAGTAACATTGACAAAGGTGAAGCGTTGCGAGGTCATATCAGCCTCCCTCAGCCCAAAGCATTGTCCGGAACGGGCAAATAGATTACAAGTGGGGTGCAACTGAATGGACAAAGTACTTTAGACACGACTGCAAGGCCGGAGAAAATGAAGCAGATTCAGGATGACGGACGTCATGCGAACTTGAAGAGCTGAGGGATGAGGCTCAGAATGAACAAGATTAGAAATAATGTTTAGGTTAGGCATCGGGAATCGTTTGCAACCACGACCAAGCAAACCGGTTGACTAATATGGTCAACCAGCCAGAGAGCAGCACGCAAGACGATTTGTGTGCACATTCAGCAGAAGAGTGGGCAAGTTCAGGCACTCGAGTAAGGTGAGAACAGGCTACGCAGCGGGCAAACTGGCGGAAGAGGGTTTGGATCTTGATCTAGTCCTAAGCAGGTAAAGCACAGTCTCAAACAGGCATGGAGGGATCTGATCTTGGTGGAGCTTCGTCAGCCCATCTAAGCCTCCCTGAGTCGCTGCACAACGCACAATGCAGACATGAGAATGATGAGACACCGGGAGATGCAAGAGCAGGGAGTGTACAATGTCGGAACGAGCCGAGTTACGTACGAGGTTGGCGTTTCACAAGGAGAGCTGTGTGCATGCCTGGGTAGAAAATGATTGTTGACGGGCGTCATGGCAGGCTTCGTGCGTTAGGGCAAGCAGGCAGGGTCTGCGTATGGCGCGGCCACCTGGTGCGCAGAAAATCCGCGCGGGTCCCTTTCCCCGCAAGGCAGTGACGATCGTGTGCTGAGCAGCAGGAGCGGCCTCGGCCAGCAGTGCGCGTGTGCATGAGCTGCCCGCTTGAGACAAGGACAAAGTCCATCTTCAACAAACAGCGACCATGGCTCTAGAAGACGAGTCACCCGCATCGATCCAGGATGGGGGTGGCAATGGCTCCAACACTGGGAAGCGCAAGAGCGACGACCCTCAGCAGCAGCAGAAGCAGAAGCGCAATCGCTACATCTCCATAGCTTGGTACACGCCCTCGTCCCCATGCCACAACACACGCGACCATGCCGCTGACTCTCCAAGCAACGAATGTAAGCGACGAAAGATCAAATGCAACGGCCAAACCCCATGCCAACGATGCGGCAACCTCGCCCTGGATTGCGTCTATGCTCCCAACTGCTGTACCTCCAATTTCAAAGACACCGACGACTTTCGAAACATGTCCAACCAGATCGCCTCTCTCCAAGACCAGGTCAATGCTCTCTTTGCTAGCATGAACACTCTACGCGCAGATCTTGCCCACCAACAACCACCTATCGATCCTTTTCTGCAACACCAACCCACCATGTCACACGAACATGTTGCTTCCACCGAACTCTCTCGAAGAAAGAGTATGTCAGCACGGCCAGCCTTCAGAGGCCCTACGAGCACCGAGTTCAACCTCGGTGTTGCCAAGAACCATCTCGAGACTATAGGCATTGCCCCCGCTGGTCCTGACGACGACTTACTGCGCGAAGAGTCGCCGGGTGCACATATCCTGACTTCCGCTCCGCTACATGCCACTAAAGATCCCATCTGGAATGTCAATCGCGACGAGGCTCTCCGCCTGATACGTGTCTACCAGGACGATATGCATATCATGTATCCTCTACTCTCCATACCAGAACTCGTTGCCTACGTCAACAAGCTCTTCACTTTCATGGAATCTGCTCAAAGGACAGGCCTTATGATGAGGTCTGCTCCTGGAGCCGATTCCATCGATGACGAAGAGACGAACATACTCAAGATCGTAATGGCTACTGCCATGGTTGTTGAGGGTTCAGGGAGAAGCGAACTAGGCCGTGCCATGTATGATTACGTGCAACCCTCGATCGATGCTCTTTTTCTTGGTGATACTAGCCTGAGAGGTGTCCAGTTGCTTGCACTCGCGGTATGATGACCCAAGAAACTCGCTTATTGCAGCTTTCTGACTTTGCTATTTAGGCTACATACCAGTTTCACTGTGACAACGAAGGCATATCATGGCGCATCATAGGCTTGACTGCTCGTTTCTGTATCGAACTTGGCTTACATCGTAAAGAGACGTACGACCGCATGGATGAAGAGCAACGCACCACAGCCATGCTTACCTTTTGGTCTGTCTACTGTCTTGACAGGAGGTGGAGTTTTGGCACCGGAATGCCTTTTGCTCTGCAGGACTCTGATATTGATCCGAATCTACCGAGACCGGTAAGCCATGATGTTTTCGACAATGCTAACCAAGCTGACGCTTTGCAGGGCGAGAAATCACTTTATCTGACTGCCATGATCGAACATTTTGCTATTGCCAGCAAGGTACGGCATCTGATATACTCTGATTTGAGCAGAAAACAGGTCAGCAAGGAGGATGTGAGCTATCTCGACTTCCAGGTTGTCAACTGGCACAGAAATCTCCCTCCGCAGCTACATTGGGATCGGGAGTCCTGGAGCCAGACAGATGGAGATGTTCCTGCTGGACAACAGCGTCTCCGAATCATCCTCTACTTGCGAGCGAACGTTATGCGCGTCATGATCCATCGGCCCGTGCTGCATTCGACAGCGTCGATTGTGAGCAATCCCATACAAGCACAGACCGTCGTAGACATTGCCAAAGACACGATCCGCATCTTGACGCACGTCAACCGGACGAGCAGGATGTATCGGGCTTCACAGAGCTTGTTCAATGCATTCCTTACGACAGCTTTGGCGGTGTTGTTCCTTGCAGTTTCACACATGCCCGAGACATATGCAGGGCAGGTGCGTGAGGAATTCTACATGGCGCTAGATCTCGTGCGCGGCATATCAAAGGGCAGTTGGGTTAGCAAAAGGTTGTGGAAAACAATTCGGTCGCTGAAGGAGGTAGGACCGAAGCTTGGATTGGTGACGAACAACACGCAGAGCGATCCAAACCATTCAGCGGCGGTTGCCATGGCCGGACTTGCTGGACACAAGGTTGACGAGGGGGCATTCTTGAACCATGGAGGATGGAACAACATGGGAAGTGTATCTTCAAGTTCGCCAGATGGGATGGTACAAGACTTGACCAATCTGTTCGAGGCGGCCGGAGGATACACGAATGGATTTGGAGGCGGGTTTGGGGCAGGGGTTCATCAAATGAATGAAAATGGATTCGGTGGTGAAGATGAGCTGAGCAGAATTCTACGAGATCTATTCTGAGGTAAAAGGTATGCGGAAGCATTGCTGGGGTTGCATGTTCGGTAGCTAGATGATGCAGAATAAGAAGAAAGGTTGAGCATGAAGACGAATTCCACGTGATGCGGCTCGCATGGCATCAAGTCGGCAGGCTTGGCGATTTGGCTTCCAGGAAACATCCCACTTTGATAGCAAAACAGCTGTAACAACAAAGATTATAGGAGAAAAGAAGCAGATATTGCTCCTCCGACAGCTTCACCGTGATCATCTGGCTTGGACAGACGCATGCTCGGTCACTAATCTCCATCTACTCGACAGCAACAAGACGACTGTTCCAGGCCGACAAACTTGCACCTTCCAACTTGGTGTTGCGCACCTTCCCTTGAAGCCCAAAGCCTCGTTCGGCGCAAAGCTTTGATTGCGCTTGCACCTGCGCCGTCACTTCGATCAGTCCAACCCCCCGCGCGCCAACCGTCCGCATAGCCCTTTGAACCCTTCCTCGCACCAACGCACCAACCGCAATCGTGGAGTCACGCGCATACGCTGGCCATGTTGGCCCGGACGAGGAGAGCGACATGTCTTCCAGCAGCCAAGTAGCCGAGTCATGGATCAGTGCTTTCTGCAGCCTGGTCGGCCACGAGTACTTTGCTGAGGTCTCCGAGGACTTTGTCGAGGACGACTTCAATCTGACTGGTCTGCAGAGCCAGGTCCCCATGTACAAAGAAGCTCTGGAGATGATCCTGGACGTTGAGCCCGAAGACGACTACAGCGATGACGACGACGAAGATGAAGATGAGGACCTGGATGACGACGACGAGGACATGAGGGACGCAGCCGCCTACAGACGCCAAGAGAGAAGACACATGCGCATGGCTTCGGATCTGTCTGTCATGGAGAGCAGCGCCGAGATGCTGTACGGCCTCATTCACCAACGCTACATCACCTCGCGCCAGGGCATCCAGCAGATGGCCGAGAAGTACGAAGCCGGCCATTTTGGTGCCTGTCCACGCGTCTACTGCGGCCAAGCAAAGGTCCTGCCCGTCGGCTGCAGCGACATTCCTGGTCAGGAGACAGTCAAGCTGTTCTGTCCCAGCTGTCTCGATGTCTACACACCGCCCAACAGCCGTTTCCAGTCCGTCGATGGCGCCTTCTTTGGTACAACCTTTGGCTGCCTCTTCTTCATGACTTTCCCTGAGTTGCGCGTCGGCGGCGCATCCATCTCCTATGGCCCCACCCCCGAACAAATCTCCGACTTCGCCTCGACCACCACCACGCATCGCAAACGCCGTAGCAGCCTCACAAACGTCTCAGATACCTTCAGCTCTGCTCCTCCAGTCGCCGCACAACCCTCTCCTCTGCCCACACAACCCGCCACCATCAACGGCTTTGCCGCAGAAAATATGGCCCCTGGTCTGGGCAAGTCCAACATCTACGAACCTCGCATCTACGGCTTCCGCGTCAGTGAATTTGCAAAGAGCGGTCCCAGGATGAAGTGGCTGCGCGAGAAACCCGTTGATCTGAACGAGCTCGACGAGGTCGCCATCTGGGAACGGGGGAACGTCAGTCAAACGAGAGAAGATGACGAACTGATGGATGAAGAAGACGAAGATGACGAGGACGAGGAAGCACAAGACGAGGAGGAGCCTCTGAAAGGTGCTGGAAAGGATGAAAGACGGAAAGGAGCCGCAAGACGAACGGCCGCTGCAGCAGATGAAGGCGGTGCTAAGATCGGAAGCGCAGGCTGATCACACAATGTTGGATGTTAGCTAATACCCCCAAAAAAGAAAAGGCTAAAGGGAAGTCGGGGTGGTCTTTGGTGTTTTAGTGGTCCTTTTGCTTCTTTTCTTGCATCGACTTGTTTACTTTCCGTGTTTCTCATCCGTCTTCCTGCCTTCCCGCGCCTTATATCTGAAAGTCTCATCGACTCTCCCAAATGCTACACTTCTTGTTCACCTTCTCTCTCATACTGAATCCCATCCGAAAGTGTCCAGACATGCTTTGCTTGCTCTAGGTCTAGTCTTCCCTTCCCAAATCACCGTCCCATTGGTCGATCGTTGCAAGAATGCTTCTACATCGTGCATCATCTGCTTCCAGACATCGACATGACGATAGAACCGGTACGTGCACCAGAAGCGGCTTGTCCTAGACATATCCTGTCTGTGCCTCTTGCACTATCCAACTTGTTTATGAGATGGAACGAGAGCCACCTGTTGTGAATGATCGATCAACCGCGAGGGGTGAAGGACAGACGACAGGGTGATAACCTCAGTCAATGTTCATATCTTTTTGATCTGCATTGCTTTGACTTCGTCATGACTGTAGGAATACTCTGTCAAAATAGGAGTACTGGAGTACTGAAATATGTAAACCTATGTATGTTTGGCTATAGTTCATGCTCTTGAGTGTTATTTCTGCTTCTCTGGACATCGTAAAGCCATGCTTGTAAGTGTGCCTTTCGTATCCATACTGTGTTCTTGTTCATACTTCCATCAACCATAAAGTCTTCAGAAACCGCAAACAACTGTTCATAGCAAGCGAGAGTCCGGCCTCATTACATGTCATCCAGTTCTTCGAGCAGCACCTCGACCTCTGGAGTATGGATGGGCTCTTCACACCATCTGCACTCAACGAGGTATGGGATGTCAGCGACACGACCACAATCACAGAGATACTCCTCCTGGCGAGAGTTAGCAGCGGTACAGCAAGAACTTCGAGAGACCAATTACAGTCTTGACGAGCTTCCGGGTCTTTCCATCTTCTCCGTCCTCCCATCTGTAGGCTCCTCTCTTGAGACAGCGGCTGTGAGCCTGAGCCTCCTGCTTGAAGAAGCATGGAAGGCAAAGCCAGCTATCCTCGATAAACTGATCGGCCAACGTGCAACAGCACCAATCGTCCATGTAATCAGTGATAGCGAGAAGCTCATGGATGGATTCGTAGTTCAGCTTCTTGTTTTTGGCAAAACCTGGCCTGCATTCTGAGCAGTAGCGACGTTCACGAGGTTCACCAGCCAGAGAAGCAGCTCGAATGCTTTCGATAGGGAAGGTACCTGAGTGAAACTCAGGACCTGAGTCAAAGTCATAGTCAGCACAGTCATTGTAGGCAAATTCGAAATTGTAGTCCGACATACATTCGTCGCAATGTCCGTGGCAACGACGCACAATGTCGAGATCCATTGCGCAATCGACTTCGTGGCTTTCCCAATGCAATGGATCATCCCTGCAGCAAGGCGACTTGGTCATGTAGCTAATGTGGTAGCGACACTCCTAACGAATGTAAGTGGATGCCCGTGTTAATAAAGACTCAGAGACACTTACATTGCAGACCATGGCATGACAGTCGTCACAAGGTTGGCAGTCCGAACCTCCGCAACGGACGTTTGCATTGGTGACGTCTCCCTTCCAGTGACCGAAGCACTTTGCTCTGGCCTCGATGCCTTTGCCGTCGCAGTTGGCCCGTTCAGTGATGCTGGCGTAGATGGTCTTGTCATCGGTAAGATACGTCTTGATTTCCTTGCAGGTCGCAGTGAGGTGAATAATGTCGGCCGAAGAGAGCCGGTCGGTGACCATGATCATGAGCTCGTATTGCGACAGGACATGAACGAGAGGAGAGACTGTGGTGTGTGGCTTCTGCACACGCTGAAAGTTGAGTTTGCCTTGAACCTTGGGGGCTGCTGGATTCTTCTTGCTACGTTTGGGAGGCATCGTGATGGATCTTGAGGCAGATGCTGGCAGAGCTGGCAATCAGAAAGGAGATGGGTCGGTAATATTCCTGCAAAGGGGAAAGTGTTTGCTGTGGAAGATGCGCATCGAAGAAAACCATCGCGTCGTGAAGATGCGGGTTAGAGCCAGGCAGCAAGGGTTGTGTCGTGAGTCTAGGAAAGAGCTTTGGGCCTCAGGCTGCCGTGACCCAACCGCGTGCCTACCATTCTCAAGCTCGCCCACTTTGTCGTCAGCTCGATCAGACACCAGAGCATTCCTATTACGTCTTGTCTCAAAGACGTATGGATACAAAAAAACATGTCCAATGATTGTCTTGTAAGATTATGCGATCAGGAATGGTATGTTTGCTTGATGTCGTAGCAGATGCATTGACTAGATAGTTGGTGTCTATTTCAGCCCAGATTTTTGACACATTCGCATATCCACCCGTATATAGATCGGGGCCTGTTTTGTTCGTAAGATCATGTCATTCCATAGAATTTGCAACGCTTGTTGCTTAGTGTCTCCACCATTGCTATTCGACGTAGTCAGCATTGCGCCATCAGTATGGGACTACGAAGCAGAGCATACCTTCATGTCTCCTACCATGGCATTTGCAGCGTCCGCGCCCAGAGTTGCGCCAAATCCAAACATGACTGCATTCATAGCTTGGCCACCGTACATGCGTGCGTAGTGGTGGCACTCATGCTTCTTGCCTTCGTGATGGAACAGGCCGCGATCTTGCTGTGGTGTGTCTTTGTCCGAAGGTGCGGTAGTGAATCCTGGTGCTTGAGTTGACATCGTGGAGAAAGAAGTGGTCAGATATTAGGCTTCGAGAGACAGGTAGTGATAGATGGGGTTGTAAGGTCGATACAGATCAAGAAAGATCAATACTTTGCGTCGTTGCGGCTGGAGGCTCGTTCTTTATAAACGTCATTCGAGGTCAGAGCTTCACCTTCACTTTCAGCCGCTGCCGGGTCTGCCGATCGTTTTATGTGGGGATCTGAACTCAATGCCCAAGACGAACCCATTTCTGTGCCACTCATTCGTCGACAGTTCCCAACTCTGGCATCTGGGTTTTGATAATGGTTTGTGCCTCAAACCTTCTGCCCCTTATACACGCAACCCTTAGCAAGCCGAAGTGTCTGCTACCAACCGCATGTTATTGTTGATGAATTGTTGGGAAAGATGCTAAAGGAACAGTTGAGCACCAGAAGGTGATTGGTGAACCAATTGTCGCTGTAAGCCGAAGAGAAAAGATAAATGCTGTATACTTTTGCAGTCAAGATTACTCGTCATCATCGTCCTCGTCGATGACCCTCCTTCTCTTGGTTCTGGAAGCCTGAGGAATATCCTCGTCTTCGCCTTCGGCATCCTCGTCGTCTTCGTCAGGACTTGCACGCTTGGGCGCACGCTCTTTGGGTCTTCTCTCCTCGACAATGCCATCGTCTTCATCCTCGTCGTCTTCGACGGCCTCCTCTTCGTCACTACCAGCAATGAAGTCGTCCTCTTCATCATACTCGTCGTTGCCAAAGTTGCTCTTTTTGCGACCAAAGTCTTCGTCTTCGCTGTACTCGCTGTTGCGGCGTTGGCGTCTCGCGGGCTTTGCTCTGGCTCTCTGGCGACCACCACCGCCAAGCTCATCATCTTCAAGCATACCAGCAGTAAGACCACCACCATAGCCTCTTGAGCCGAGACCAGCACGTCCCAGTGCGCGACCATTTCTCTCGCGCTCTCGGGTCTCTGCAGCTTCTCTTCGCTTTCTTGCACGATCCTTTTCTCTTTCTGCAACCTCTGCCTTTTTCTTAGCCAGCTCAGGGTCCTCGTCGATCTTAACAAACTCGATACCACCAGCACTGCTTTTGTTCTTGCCCTGAGAGATAGCGGCCAGCGAGTTCTGTAGCTTCTCAAGCGCATCATCGGTGGTGGCAGCTGATGGTAGAATTGACAGGCCAGCAGTGATTTTGTGAGTGACGCGGAGGAGACCATTTGAAGGATCGGGGACAGTCAGGTAGGTGTAGGAATCATTGCTGTGATCTTTTCTGCCGGGCTTCTGGCTCGTGGGGGTGGGTTTGGCAGGATTGCGCTGACGAGGAGCAAGAGGATTGCCCTCAATCTCGTACTGCTGTGTAGGATTCGAGGCGAGTTGTAATGTCAAGCTGCCATCAGACCAGCGCAGGACACGTGCATTGGATTGTATGTTCTTGGGGTTGGAGGGCGAGCGTCTCCAATGGACAGTGCTAATAGCGGTGTTGTAGGCAGAGAAGCCAGGAGCAGCTTCATGTGAGTGATGATCGGTAGTGGGCGGTTGGTAGGTGGTGTGGTGCCATCTTCGAGGTTCGATAGACAAGAATTTGGGGATTTTAGTCAGGTACATCTGACATTGTCAGCAAGTGTTTCGAGTTGAAGATGCGACAATACATACCTCGCCGTCGGTAGGTTCAGGTAGTGGTTGTCTGCTCATGCTCGACTCTTGGATAACGACGTTCTGTGTCTCCTGATCATACTGTTCCGAGGGCATGCGATCATGACGGCCCTCGTCATCTCCAGAGTCCAGTTCTTCATCCTCCAGAGTGCGAAGGGGTTCACTGAGTCTTGTTAGTCGCGGTTGTATGGCGAGCGCATTGAGAAGGACGATACAGGGCAACTTGTTCTTGTTCATCCTCGTCACCGCCGTCTCCGAACAGATCATCATCGTCTCCCATGTTGGAGCCCTCATCCTCATCGATCTTTGTGTTGACCAGGTCGCCAAGCGGTCTCTTTCTGGGAATAATGTCGTCTTCATCTTCGCTCAAGTGGTTTGGAACGGGGTCATCGGCTGGCAAGATAGCGCTGGTGACTGCGCCGGGGAGATCTGGAGGTGCTTGGTCGCTGGGGTCTGTAGGTACTTGGTCCGACATGTTGATGACTGGTTGCGACGTGGTTGTGCGATGGAGCTGGACAAGAGGGATTGAATGGCGGTTACTGCATGCGCCGAGTCAAAGCGACAAGACCTGGGCAGTTGGGCAGATGGAATAGACGAGTGGTGTTGGATGTTGCGACGCGTGCAGTAGTGGGTTGCATGAACGAGATGTGTTTGATAATTGTGCAAACGACGCTGTGCTTGGTGTGCTCGGTGTGCTGTGCTGTGGTGGTCCAGGCGCGAGCAGCTCTCGCATGTGAAACAAGAAGGGGCAAGCAGGGAGCGATTCGAGACGGCCCAGTAAAGAGGGCAACCTGACATCTTGACCCTAACACAGCCTGCTTGCTATCTTCTGCTCACTCCCAATCTCCATCTCTCCCAGCTGTCTGCGATAGCTCAGCGAAACAACCTGTGTCTTGTTCTCTCTTCACTTTTGTGAAAGCGCCCTCTGAGAGGCCTTCACCGCAATCATGGCTTCTTGGATCTCGAATATGTAAGTGCTACTCGTCCAATCATGTCTGAATGCTTTCTTGTGTCACTCGAGTCGATTGCCCTTCATTCTTTTGTATCCCACGTCTTTTGGTCAAGACAGAGGCCGAGAATGCCTTGCTTCTCCATTAGAATCCGGTACAATCACTTCCCCTCAATTGACAAGACATGCCGACACCACTCTCCTTACTTAGCCAATCGCCCATGAACAAAGCTAACACGTGAACTCCAGGCGTGGTTTTGGCCGCCAGAGCAACAAGACGCAACAAAACAAGGCCAGCACCCCTTCACCAACCATGCAGAGTCCAGCCAGCCTGACTCCTGGTTCCTCACAACAAATGCCTCTGTCACCAGGCCTTTCAGCCACTGCCATGTCTTTCGAGAACAGAGATCCCAGCGCCGACAATCTCAGCAACCAGCGACCGCCATTCTTCTTCCGCGAGCAATACGCCAACCTTATCGTCAAGGGCAACTTCATGACCCTCGCAGCCAAGCCCGTACTTATTGAGGAGGGCGAATGGCTGGCACATCAGAGTGAGAACCAACCCACAATGAGAATCGACAAAGTCCATGCTGATGTCTTGCTCCAACAGTTGTCGAACAGAACCGCCTACTAGACGGCATGCTCAAGATCGTCCAAGAAGCCGACCGCAACACAGGTGTCCCAATCTGCAACCAACAAACCTGTCCGGCCATGAGCGCTGGCGCCATGACCTACACCTGGCTCGATGCCAAACGCGAGAGCGTCCGCGTCCCTGCCCCCCAATACATCTCATACGTCCAAAAATGGATTGCTGGCAAAATCACAGACCCCAGCATCTTCCCAACAGATACCTTCATCAGTGCTCCACCAGCGCTGTCCTCCTCAGATCCCAACAACTGGCTGGGCAAAGCATCAGGCTTCCCTCCCCAGTTTGCAAACGACATCCGCAACATTTACAGACAGATGCTGCGTTGCTACGCTCACATCTACCACGCCCATTGGCTCGAGTTCTGGCACCTGGGTGCCTACAAGGAGCTCAACACCTGCTTCATCCATTTTGTAAACGTGGGTAGGTTGTTTGGACTGTTGGGCGACAAGGAGTTGGAGCCAATGGCACCTCTTCTCGATATCTGGCTGGAGAAGGGTTGGATGGCCCCTCGTCCAACCAGCTCAGGTGGTCTCAGCACAAAGTCAACCAACCCACCTCAGCAGCAACAACAGCAGCAGCAGCAACAATCCATGAACGCCTAGAAGGGAAAAGATGGAAACAAGCTTGCACCATCGTCTCTGCATACCCAACATCTGAGACCAATCTGAACCTCTTGTAACAGCATTCATTGCACAATATTCATGTCTTCTTTTGCTGGCTGGGGAGTTTTTGGGGGAGAAGCAGGAGCTTTCTACAGCAGGCATATCTCGAGGAGTTTGGTCAGAACCAGAGTCGATGTCGGGAGCAAGACGTATCTTCAGATAGCCAAAGAAGTGAAGGAGGCTATGACACTTTGCTTGGGAAGCCTTGTGTATTTTGTCGATAGAAGAGTCAATTTTGTGTGCAAGAGCATCAATCTATCATTTCATAGCACTCTACTAATGTCACGCACATCCACAATTTCACGATATTCGTGGTCATGGTCATGGTCGAAAAGGATAAAGTATAAGGAGCCGTAAAACATTCGAGTTCTGACCAAAAAGGGAAGTTATGCATATTCAGCAACAACAGAAGAAGGAAAAAGAGAAACACAACAAAAACGCCACCCCTCCGCCAAAATGAGAACATTCAACTTCTGGGTTGGGTATTGTCCCACTCCTATCCTTTGCCTCTCCCTTTACCTTCGATTGCCGACAAGCAAAGGGCAGAAGAAACCAGATGAGAGTCGGTCTTCAAGTCATGATGCTCTTTTTCTTGTTCTCGTCATCCCATTCTTTGAATCGCTTTTCTGTTGGTATTTGGTGGTATCGAATTGGTAGTCGCACGTGGGGAAAGTAAGGTCGGAGGATATGAGGTTCCACGATCGTAAGGACGGAGAGGAAAGGTTGAGAGACATGAATTGAGGCGCGGCAAAAACGGACACAAGGTTCAAGCTGGGGATATTGTCTACTGGTGACCAGCCTTGCGGAGCGAGTTGCTCAACCATTCCAGACCCTCGTAAAGACCGTCA